>QJPP01000350.1:0-248786 GCA_003996215.1 Jaltomata sinuosa | reverse complement strand
TACATAAGCAAACAAAACGACGCTCTGACGATGGGAGCCTGTACGTAAACAAGCAAGCGACGCTCTGCCAAATCAGAGAAATGTATATTAGCAAGCAAAACATACTCCCCCAATCGGAGGCTGCATCATAGCAAGCATCATCATAACTCCATCAATCATAAGCATGCATGCCATTAACATCCTCATTTTGCATTAAGGATCGCTCCACCAAATGAAGATGTCACGGCTGATTCACCCAATGAAGACTTTACTTTACAGTTTTGCCCCGCCAGTCGAGAGGCTTTACTTTACAAGTGTTGCCCCGCCAGTCGAGAGGCTTTATTTTTACAGTATTGCCCCGCCAGTCGAGAGGCTTTACTTCACAGTGTTGCCCCGCCAGTCGAGAGGCTTTATTTTACAGTATTGCCCCGCCAGTCGAGAGGCTTTACTTCACAGTGTTGCCCCGCCAGTCGAGAGGCTTTATTTTACAGTATTGCCCCGCCAGTCGAGAGGCTTTATTTTACAGTATTGCCCCGCCAGTCGAGAGGCTTTACTTTACAAGTGTTGCCCCGCCAGTCGAGAGGCTTTACTTTACAATGTTGCCCCGCCAGTCGAGAGGCTTTATTTTTACAGTATTGCCCCGCCAGTCGAGAGTGCTTCACTTTACAGTGTTGCCCCGCCAGTCGAGAGGCTTTACTTTTACAGTATTGCTCCGCCAGTCGAGAGGCTTTACTTTACAAGTGTTGCCCCGCCAGGCGAGAGGCTTTGCTTTTAAGTGTTGCCCCGCCAACCGGAGGCTTTACTTCCCAAGGTTATTTCACCTACAGTACATTCACTCCGCAAAATGGAGACGTCAACAATCGTTTGGATATCTACACTCTGCTCTTTACATTACAATTTTAATTTACAGTTTTGAGCCTCAACAGGTACTTTGTAACCCCTTTTACCTGTTTTGCAGGATGACACACTACAACGTGGAACTACCTCTAAGCTGCGATTGAGGCAATGCTTGATGAGGAATACCAAACTCACAAGCCAGAGTTTCAAGACTAGCACTCCGACTCCAATTCCTACAATCAGTTGTCCATATTTCTAAATCAGAGTACACCTGCTCTCACAAGCATCGATACCCCTTTCTCTATCTCCTAGAGTTCCCGCTAGAGGATACCAAAGGGACTACCTTCATACAGCGATTCGATGTGATCTTATGAAGATGCGAGATGCACCTAGTAGAGTCTCGTTTATGGGTGTGTTGTGCACCACATTTATAATCGGGAGGCTGTGAAAGTGCACCTATCTTGAAAAGATTATTGTCATGTAGGAAATAACCTACCGTCAATTCCATAAAAACTCTTTCCAAGCTCAACTAAGAGACCAGTGTCAACCATAAATCGTACACTGGGGCAAATTTTGAGGACTGCCTCAAAATTTACCATAATCCTCCACTCAGGACTGCAACCACCCTAATTCCCATCTCCTTAGGGATACGTAAGCAGCTCAATTTCGATCATGGCCATACCCACTCCATTCGTGCCAAAGTCATCTTCCCCTTTACCGCAAAAAATACCAGAGTCGACATAAAACCAACACTGGGGCAAAATTTTGAGGACCTCTCAAAATTTTTTGAACTACATTGGCCTGATTCTCGTGAAACCCGAGATATGTAGGCAACTCAGAGACCAGAGTTCGGTCGAATTCATAATGACAATGACCTTTCTCTTTCTAGGAACGACCTTTCCAAAATTTGATTTTTTTTCCAGTCAGGACAAAATTGGCTTTACGTCAACATCTTCGCCCAAAGACTCTTTCATCATCTTTGTTCGAAGAGGGGCAAGTTGTTGACACCCAATTTTGGCCCTCCTTTTTCCCATAATTAATTTTTTATATGCTTCTTAATCCCGAGGACTTTTCCAAAATAATTTTCTTATTTCTATATTAATTTTATATTAATTTTGGCACCAATAACCGTTTTGTTTAAAAATGATTTACTTTACTTTTTTATAATAATAAATTACTAATAATATTGTATCTTATAAAATCACCCCAAAAATATTTTATAATTCTTTCTTTAGTTATTGGTATAGTAACTTTTATTTTAAATGAAATTTTTGTCGTACCGCTATAACATTTCCTAAATATTATTCTATCGATTGAGGATTGCGATTACGCACATCAAAATTATGTTTAAGTCAACTATATACGTATTTGAAAATTAATTGGGATGAAAGAAAGCATCGTTAAATTAATTAAGTGGGAAAACGATTAGGGAAAATTGAATTTTTTCCTACAAACTAATTCATTTACCAAGTTTTGGGCCAAATCCTTATTTGTTTCAGCCCAAACCATCCTAAACCACTACCCAAACAGCCAAAACCGACCCAAAACTCCCTAGCCCATTACCTAATTACCTAACCCAGCCCAATTTTTCCTAAGCCCACTACCCAATTCGCCCCACCAGCCCAATTCCTCAACTAAACCCACCCCTAATCCCTATTCTCTCCACTCTCTCACTCCACTTTCATCCAAAACCAAACAAACCCCTCTCACTCCTCTCCAACACCACCGACAACCCCCACCCCCATACCCTGCTGCCGCCGCCCAAAACCCCCAAGACCCGCCGGATTTTGCGGGCAAACGACGACCACACCCTCTCCCGTCACCTCACAGCGTCCCTTCCCCTTTTCAGAGGCTTTTGGTAGCCTCGGAAAGGTCGCCACCGCCGGTTGCAGACCTCGGAAAAGAGGAAATCCAGCTGTTCACCGACCGTCCGAGCCCCACACCGCCGACCCGTCACCATCATCTTTCAAATCCGCCTGAAAAGGTAGACATCTCATCTCATCTTTTCTTCAGATTTCATCATTTTTCTTTTGCAACTTGGCTTTCCAAGAATTCAAATTTTGAATTCTTGGAAAGAGCCGTTTGAGCCTTCAACTTTGGCTATAAAAGGACCCTTGGGTTTCCATTGAAAGGGGGGACCAGACACACGAACACACACACACAGACGGACGGGCGGAAATCAAAAAAAAAATATCAACAGCTCACTAGAAATTGTTTCTCTGGTTGTTCATTGTTGATTTCCATATACTCACTACTCGTTTTGCTTCCTGATTGTTTTCGTTTGCTATTCGGATAACCGGAGTCGGATTCGAAAGTCGCTAGTTTGAAACTCAACATTTGACGGCCTCAATCGCTGCCCAACACAAGGTAAATCCTATCCCGTCTAATTACTTTATGTTTAGTTTTGTGATCCATTGATTCGTGTGAGTTTGGATTGTTCATGTTTGGCTGATTTTAGGCGTTAAAATGTGAAACGAAAATCAGTTTCTGGACGTTTGGTTTAGCTTATGTGATTATGAAGTGTTTACAATTCAAGACTTGGTTTGATATTTTGAATGGGGTTGGCTGTTTGATCATCTGTTTGTGAATGCGGATTTTAAAGTTGGTTTTGTTCGGGTTATGTTGAATCAGTTTCTTTGGTCGTTAGTGTCATTGGATTGGAATTATGTGTTTGTAAAGCTTTAAAACTTGTAATTTAGCTTGAAGAATTCCTATGAGGTTTGAAGATTTTTTTAGTATGGTTAGTTGTCTATTACAAGATCATTGTAATGTTTAGCTTAAATATTTGAATTTGGCACTTATTGTTAATTGTGTTTTGGATTAGTCGTTTACTTTAAATGAAATTTCCAACTCTTGACTTTAGTTTAAAAGGAACTCTACAAGCTTTAAACTACGAAATATTTCAACTTGCTCGTTCGAAGTCGTCAATTGTTTGGTTATGTCTTTAGCTAAGTCATCTACCTAAAGTGAGATTTTTTTTTTCTTTCTACCTTAGTATGGAAAGGATTATGCAAATTTTAACCTTTGAGAGGTGATTAACCATGTGTTTGAGATTTCTTTATACGTTTGGTTTGTTGGTTTTGTTTCGTTTTACCACGTAAATATAGAGGTTGCAACTTGAGTTTTTTTAAAGGGTGATTTGAATAAGCTAGAAACCCACTGTTAAGGTATTTTCTAATCAATTTGAACAAGTTTGTGATATGGTTGTATCTATAGTCCATGGTATGCTTTGTAAACTATTTGTAATCTTGATTCAACTTGAAATAATTTTCAAGAGGCTCCAAGTCTTCAAATGAACATGGCTACTTTTGTTGCATAACTAGAGATTAGGATCAATGTTTACTCTTCATAAAAGTTGAGTTTTTCTTTTTGCTTTCCCTTACGGATTGAGTTGTAAGAGTATGTAATCGTCCCGTCTTGTTTTAATCAATTAGGGGGCTGATTTTGTTTAAATCGGAAAAGGTGTATGTATGCCATGTTTAAGTTTCTTGAAGTTTAAATTCTTAAGGTAAAAGTTTGCAATAAGTTTTGTCATTTTTTTTAGTCCCAAAAATGTTGTTTAGGATAGGAATGTATATATCATGTTTATATTTTTCGGCGTTTGTAAAATATCGTGGTCTTGCTTGTAATCTAACTTTTCTTCAAAACACCTTAATCCTAGTAAAAAGTGGTTGATTTAGTGTGCATTTGTTAGAAGAAGAGGGCTGCCCGTATTTTCATTGTTTTGGTTTTAACTCGGGATCAATTTCGGGAATACTAGCTTAAGGAACTCATTATAAGCCAACGTAGTAGTTTGGTTCTCCTTTATTCTCCCGGTTGTTAGTCTTATCTTTTTGAAGTGTTTTGTTTCATAACTACTTTCTTTATTTGAAATAAATAATAATAAAGTTTTATATTGCTACTTGTTGTGTACTTTGTTTTCCAATAATCGACTAGTGTTGAAAATGTTCGTTTTGCCTAAGTTCTTTTCGGATAATCATCTCATGTTAGTTCGTTTGTGCTCTAGTCAAATAAATTCGATCATTTGCTAAAAAAAAATGAAACAAAATATGGTCACATGTCGTCTTTCATATATTCTTGTGTATTTACCAAATAGCATGTTTGTTTTCTTTATCACTTTATTGTTAAGTTTGGCATATTTCTATATTTTTGTAAACTTTGTTATGCAAGTTACTAATCCTTATCACCTTTCTTTGTTTCATGTACACCCCGGAGAGTTGGAGTTCTCATTCGAAACTCAATCTCGGCCCAAATATGTTTTGGGTCGAACAACTATTAGGAACCATCGCGGTGTTTCGGAGTCACTCACTAGGAGATTAATTCCTCCAAAGGAACTTAATATACTTAGCCCTTTATTTTCTATATGTTTTTCTTATTATTTGAATTTGTTTAACTAACCTTGTATTATTTGGATATGTGTTTTTCTTTGTGACTTCGATTAACATTTATCCTTCGGCTTACCATTTGGTTTGATTAGGATATTTAGTTTGAAATTTTGAAAGAGTTTTCCTTCATTCCTTTAGCCTAGGCAAATATTTCTAATTTCCCTTTTAAATCCTTTAAAATTAGTGTTTAAACACTTTCAAAAATAGTAGTGATAAATGGTGAATAGTGCAGATTTTTTATTAACTAACTTAGGCTTCGTTTCAAGAAGGACTTTGTTCCAAATAACTCGCGGTAGATTTTCAAAAGCATTAATTAGCGATTCAATTTATTTCACACCAATAGTTAGTCATTCTTAGGCTTTAAATTATAAAATGCTTTATCTAATTTAGGCAAGCCTCCTTTATATTTATTAGTAATTTATGTATTCTCTTATTCTAACACCAATATTTTACAAGTATTTTGCTATACTCTATATATATATTTTCAGATTTTCAGATTTTTGAGGCCTAAAAACACAAGGTGTATATGTCATATGCTATCTACTACAAGGTATATATATTTATATTTTTATTTACCCTTCTTCCTATTTAAATTACACATATATTATTTTTATCACAATTACATTTCACGTACATAATATTTTCTTTCGTATTCAATGCATGTTCATTTTTTTTTTACCTTACGAATAAAAGTCTCCCTTACATGAAAACAAATAATTCTCGTTTCTCTACTCAATTTTCAAATTGTTCTTTTACATGAAATATATTTACAAAACAAATATGGTTTCCTCTTATATCTTTTTTCTCTATTACCAATATATTTCTTACATACTTTTACTTATCCAAATCTTTTTAAAATAATATACTTTTCACATGATTTCCTATATTTTAAATATACATACGTCATCTTTACTTCCTTTTTAATAAACATGTCATAAACTTTCTCAAACTTTAAGAACTACATATATTTTACTTTACAAAGGCATATTTATTATAAATAATATCTTCATCTTTTTACATAGCTTTTAAGTATATATATTTCTTATAAATCATAAAGTTTTACATACTTTAATTATTGCTATTAAACTTTCATATATTTTGACATATACGTACATATGTTTCATCTTTTTACCATAAGTATATTTTATATTTTTGCCTATTGTAGTGGCATGTGTCATATACTTTGAGTTTTTCTTTAAATTAATAAACCATGTTTTTATCACCTTTTAGCAAATAATGAGCAAATAATTTTCCCAAATATGTTTCTAAAACTGAGTTTAAGGACTATCTTCGGATAGGCTCTGAAGGGTGCCTAACACCTTCCCTTCGAGTAACCAAAACTCTTACTCAGAATCTCAAACGTTTTCGCAGACTAAAAACAGAGTTTTACATTAAAAAATGGTTTCCTAAGTTTTCCTAAAATTTAGGTGGCGACTCTAAACCCTTTTCCAAAACAAAGGCAGAAAGAGCCGGATGTTGCAAGCATATTTTGGCCAGTTCAAAATAGGGCGCGACACTATCTTTAAACCTCAACTTGAGCGGGCTGTTTTGGCGCCTTTCTCTTGGCCAATTATGATCAAATTTGGAGCATGCCTTCTAGGCTTCGTGGTAGTCATCGTGCACTTTTTTTTTTTTGGTTTTGGGTTGTGGGCCCCTCTAGCCCGCTTTTGACCCGAATTTCAACACGGAAATAATTGTAGTGATATGAGTATCATTAGAATAGTTTTAATGTATTATTTATGTTTTTGATAGTTTGGCCATCGTTTGGGATTTCTCGGAGCAATTCGAGCTTGGATTTCATTATCCCAGCAGCGTGTCATCGGATGACAGGTATTTTACGGTCTAAACTCCCTAGACTTAGCATATATCAGATAAAATTATACTAGTTGGCATCCTTGGGTTGGATTATTAGGTTGGTACCACAGACCTTGACTGCTTTATTCTCGTCCGCCTACTTTTCTTCCTCTGATGCTTGTAGTACTTGATGATATGCTTTACTACCCTTGTGGTCCTATGAGGCCTTGTTGACTCTGGAACATAGAAGGTGGGTTATTGGGAATGTCTGTGAGTCCCGAAAATAGAAATATCCTTTTAGGCTGATTATGGTTGCTGAGTAGCTGTGGGCCTGTGCAGGGCCGATAGGTTGATTGTGAGCTGCTGGGTGGCTATTTATGTTGATTATTAATTTCCATTCATGGAAAGAGGATTTATCCATGTTTTACTACGGTTTTGGCTTCGGGCCTACTGGAATTGTTTTGTAAACTTTGCATGGCCCCCGGGGCTCGTTTTCGATAGAAAAGAATTGGAAATGGTTTGATTTAACTTGTGGACCTTCTTAGGATAAAAGAAGGATAAAATATGATTTCTATTGCCAATTTTACTATTAACGCTAGACTCGGCAGGCCGGGGTACTAGTTGAGTTTCTTACTAAATCGGGATGATTTTAATCTTGGTCGGATCGAGCATCTGAGATGACTTTCTACTGTTTAGACCCGATTACACCCGGGCACCCTTGGAGGGGTTTTTGAGATATTTTCCTACTACTTTAGTCCTGGACAGGGTCTAGGCATGCATATTCGAGACTGGGTCTCTATCTTGAACCCAAACTTGCTTTCGTATGACATGTTTTAATACTGAGTTTTAGTATGGGGTCCGAGACCTCCATAGACCTTGCTGTTTGGGCCTGGGGCTTTGGGCTTCGTGTAAACGAGGGAGGGTATATGGTGGGGTAGAGGTATACGGGTATTGTCCTTCCATGAAACCTACCTACTGGGCCAGATCGACATCAGAGGAGGTACATACAAAGTTTCTATCCCACCCCTAGGTTATCAGGCATCATATCATTTGTTGTTTGAGGTTTCACCCTTGTTTGCTATTTTTTGAGTGTACGCTCCGCTTGTATGGGCGGCTGAAGGGTTTTGTTTTCACTTGTTTGTGTTCCTCAATTGTATGGGCCGCCGGGGGACTGTAGGTAGTCTCTTGTTACTTTATCGCGGTGTTATCCCCCTGTTACGATTATGATTATCAGATTATATACGACTGAGTTATTACTTGTTGGATTTGAGATTGGTATGATTAGTTGGGTTATTGATTCCTCTTTTCGAGCATGCCTATCTTTGCTCTTCTTTTCCTTTCCTTGTACTTGATGTTATCAGTATACCGTACATTTTTAAAACCTATTATGTATATGCTGTTATCGCAAGGATCCCATGTGCGTTATTTCTTACTTTCACCTGTTCTTGATGTGTATCTACCCTGCTTGCTAGTATCGCATGTTGTTCTGTTGACTTCCCTCTGGGCTAGTTCCTGCGTACTATTCATTGATTTCTGTGACTAATTGCTTCTACTCTATATGTTACTACGCTTTTATCTTATATGTGCCCAGTAGGCTTATGATACCTACTAGGTACCTTATGCTTTGCATTTGGTGCTCATACTACACTCTGCATCTTCTGGTGCAGATCTTAGTGTGGGCTATCATCGTTAGCTTGTGGAGACTCGTGCGGGAGTTGCTTTTGTGATATTCTAGACTGAGGGTGAGCTCTTAGCGACCAGATCTTAGCTTTTAGTTTATCTTTTGATTATTTACTCTATTTCTACTCGGAGACATCTTTGTGTATATATATTATTTTGGACCCTTGTACTCCTTATGTAAATCCAGCTCTTATACGCTATGATACCAGGTTTTGAGTTTTGTTTAACTTCCAGATTGTATATATATTATTCCTGTTATCTATTTTCCTTGTCTTGTTCCCTTGCTTCCGCTTATTTGACTGTTCTTTTGTTTAGATTGTTATCTAGTAGGCCATTACTAATCGTTCCGAGCTACGAGAATTGGTTTGCCTACTGAGGGGTTGTAGGTGACATCATGACTAAGAAATCGGGTCGTGACAACTTTGTATCAGATCTCTAGGTTCACCAGTGTCATATGTATAGGAGCCAATGTCTAGTAGAGTCCTGCAGATCGAGGCAGAGACGTCCGTACTCAATCTTCGTGAGGCTATAGTGACATCTTAGGAAAAATTTGACTTATCTTATTTCTATCTCGTGCGTAGTATCCTTGAAAGTCTCTGGAAATCTCACTTACTCTGGTTCACTCTTCCGCAGATGGTTCATATGAGATCTTCAACTTATGGCAGAGGAGAGCCTCTTGCCTCTGCGTCTCTAAATCCAGCTAGGGGTTGGGGTGGTTGCAAAGGTAGAGGTAGGGGTCGTAGATGCCTAGAGCAGTGACACCAGCTAGGGATGCTAGAGTTGAGGTAGAGCCCAAGTATGACTACGAGCCAGAGGTCGCTCCAGAGCAGTAGCATATGGACTCGGGGGTAGCCCAGGTACCACCAGCTCCAGTACCAGTTCCAGCACCAGTTTCTGTGCCAGCTTCAGCCCCAGCTAAATCTTCAGATATTAGGGGTTTACTTATTCAGCTTTTGGGTATGATTGGGGAGAGACCTTCGGAGGTAGCACAGATACCCACTCGGGGGGCCGCCTTGGGTGTTCAAAGTTCAGGAGAGCAGCCTTCTACTGTGGCTCCCCGTGCTGAGGTTGTTCCAATTCCTTCAGTTGCACAACCTCTTGCTCCTCGCCCAGCAATGGCAGATGGGGAGCAGAAGACATTTGGTAGGTTCCTGAGGTTTGCACCATCGAGGTTTGCTGGAACGTCAGGTTAGGACCCACATGATTTTATAACTACATATAAAGAGATATTGCACCATCTGGGCTGTTGGAGACTCACGGGTCGGTTATACCACCTATCAGCTGGAGGGTCTAGTGAAGCTATTGTGGAGGGCACAGGTTGCTTGCAGATCTTCTACATCGCATCCTTTGACCTGGTCTGAGTTCTGTGAGGTCTTTATGGACAAGTTCTTGCCTCAAAGTGATCGTGAGCATCACAAGGAGTAGTTTACTCGGCTTATGCAGGATTCTATAATTGTTTTGGAGTATGAGACTCATTTTCATCAGCTAGCACTATTTGGAGCTATGATCATTCCTACCAACACTGATAGGATTCACAGATTTGTATGGGGTTTTAGGCTAGAGATTAGGCAGCCAGCTGAGACATTGGCTACTGTTGGTCGGTCATTTTAGGCTATCGCAGACTATACTTGTACTCTGGAGACCAGAGATAAGAGGCCTTGACATCAAGGTGGCTACAGTGGTCCCAGACATGGTGGCAGAGGTTTAGGCCAGTGGGGCCGGGGTTATCAGCCACAACAGTACCAGGGTCATTCCAGCCGACTAGTTCAGGCTTTACTTCAGACTTTCGATAGACCTCAGTTCGAGCAGGGTCAGAGCAGCCATCAGGGCTATAGCGGTCTGTCTTCGAGGGGTACAACTTCTGGGGCATTAGGCTGTGGTGGCCATACGGGTTCTTCTGGTTCATCTTGACTGAGTAGGTCATCAGGCGCTTGTTTTACTTGTGGTGTGATTGATCATTTTGCTAAAGATTGCCCCCAGCAGGGTACAGTTTAGCCAACTAAGCCTTTACGAGCAATTTAGCCTCCTTCTAGAGGGGGTGGTGGTCAGGGTAGATGTGGTGCTCCATGTGGCAGAGTAGGTGGTAGGGATGGTGATCGGGCAGGTAGAGGTCGTTGTTAGTTCTATGCAGTCTCTGGGAGTCTGGAGGCAGAAGCCTCAGATACTGTAATTACAGGTATGATTTCTGTATGCCATCAGTCTACTATGGCTTTATTTGATCACGAATCCACTTGTTCATATGTATCTGCCTACTTTCTTCCTTGTTTGGGGTTGGCTAGTGAGCCATTATCTGTTCCTATTTCTGTTTCAACCCTAGTAGGAGTTTTTGATTAATTTGCAAAGACTGTTACCATTGCCGTGCCAGGTGTATCCCCAGTTGTATCGCAGGGTTCTGTTAGCTATGCACCATCTGGATCATCTTTTGTCTTCGAGCTAGGAAGTTGATTTCCCGTGGGTATTTATCTTATCTAGCATATGTCCAAGATGCTAGTGCTGACCCTTCATCTCCTAAGTCTGTTCCTGTGGTTAGAGACTTCCTAGATGTGTTTTCTACCAACCTGCCAGTCCTTCCACCTGAGAGAGATGTTGATTTTGCCATTGAGTTAGAGACAATTACCAGGGCCATTTCTATTCCTCCCGACCATATGGCTCCTGCTGAGTTGAGAGAGCTGAAGGAGCAGCTCCAAGATTTGTTAGCTAAGAGGTTCATTAGAATGAGTGTGTCCTCTTGGGGTGCCCCTGTTCTCTTTGTGAAGAAGAAGGATGGGTCGATGTGGATGTGTATTAACTATCAGCAGTTGAATAAGGTGACAGTGAAGAATAGGTATCCGATGCCGAGGATTGATGAGTTGTTTGATTATCTCTAGGGTTCAGCCGTGTTTTTAAAGATTAATTTGAGTTTTGGCTACTATCAGTTGAGGATTAGGGCGGAGGACATCCCTAAGACAACATTAGGACACGTTATGGCCACTATGAGTTCTTGGTGATGTCTTTTGGGTTGAATAATGCCCCCGCAACCTTTATGGATTTGATGCATAGGGTGCTTATCCCGTATATGTTCATGATAGTCTTCATTGATGACATTCTAATATACTCGGGGTGTAGGGACGAGCATGAGTAGCACTTGAGGACTGTACTTCAGACTTTCAGAGATCATCGGCTTTATGCCAAGTTCTCAAAGTGTGAGTTTTGGCTTGAGTCAGTTGCATTCCTAGGACATATGGTGTCTAAGGATAGGATTAGAGTTGATCCGGGTAAGATTTCTGCGGTTCATGATTGGATGAGACCTACTACTCCTACCGAGGTTCCCAGCTTTGTTAGTTTAGGTGTGTACTACAGACAGTTCGTTGAGGGATTTTCTTCAATAGCAACACCCTTGACTATGCTGACTAGGAAGGATGTCCCATTCCAGTGGTCGGATTAGTGCGAGGATAGCTTTAAGAGGCTTAAGCCCTTATTGACTTCAGCTCCAGTTCTGACTTTGCTGATCGAGGGTCAGAGTTTCTACGTGTATTGTGATGCTTCAGGGGTCAAACTTGGTTATGTGTTGATGCAACAGGGTTGAGTGATAACATATGCATCGAGACAGCTGAAGGTTCATGTGCGCAACTACCCCAATCACGACTTGGAGTTAGCGACGGTAGTCTTCGCGCTCAAGATCTGGAGGCACTATTTATATGGAGTCCATTATGAGATATTCACTGATCACCATAGTCTTCAGTACATTACGAGTCCGTGAGAGCTGAACTCGAGGAAGAAGAGATGGATTGAGCTACTAAAGTACTACAATTTCACTATTCTATACCATTCGGGCAAGGCAAACGTGGTAGCAGATGTCTTGAGTCAGAAGGCGGTAAGTATAGGCAACCTAGCTTCACTTTCAGTTTTTGAGAGACCATTAGCCTTGGACATCCAGTCCTTGGCTAACCATTTGGTTAGGCTTAACTTGTCGGATCCCAGCTGGGTTCTTTCCAGTGTTGAGGTCCATTCTACTCTAGTTGATCAGATTTAGAGCTGACAGTTCGAGGATCAGAGTTTGTGTGACCTTCATGATTAGGTAGTTCGGGGTGAGGCCAGCCGGGATACTTTGGGTTCTGATGGTATTCTGAGGTTTGATGGCCAACTTTGTATTTCGAGGGTTGGTGATTTGATTCAGTTGATACTCCATGAGGCATATTGTTCTAGATACTCCATTCATCCTGGCACGACAAAGATGTATAGAGATTTGAGATAGCTCTAATGGTGGAGTGGTATGAAGTGGGACGTAGCAGAGTTTGTGTCATGGTGCTTGAATTGTCAGCAGGTGAAATTCAAGCACATGAGACCGGGTGGCTTGATGCAGCAACTTCCCATTCCTGAATGGAAGTGGGAAGGTATTACTATGGACTTTGTTGCCGGATTGCCTCGTACTTCTCAGGGTTTTGATTCCATTTGGGTGATTGTGGATTGGCTACTAAGTCATCCTATTTCTTGTCAGTTTAGACTTCCTACGATACTGAGAGGTTAGCTCAGATTTATATTCATGAGGTTGTTCGGTTGTATGGGGTCCCAACTTTTATCATTTCAAACCATGGCACACAGTTCACATCTCAGTTCTGGAGGGTTATACCGAAGGATTTGGTACAGAGGTTCAGCTTAATACTGCTTTCGACCCTTAAATAGATGGTTAGTTTGAGAGGACTATTTAGGTCCTGGAGGACATGCTTCGGGCTTGTGTTCTTGACTTTGGAGGTTCATTGGATCAGTTTATGCCATTGGCCGAGTTTGCTTATAATAATAGTTTTCATTCGAGCATCGGCATGGAACCTTTAGAGGCCCTGTATGGTAGGCATTGCAGATCATCAATTGGTTGGTTTGATGGATTAGAGTCCAGACCGCAGAATACAAATTTGCTTAGAGATTCCTTGTACGAGTCCATTTAGTTCAGGACAGACTTAGAACAGCCCAGATTAGGTGGAAGAGCTACGCTGATCGTAGACTTTGTGCCTTGTAGTTTAGTGTTGGTGACTTGGTTTTCCTTCAAGTATCGCCTGTGAAGGGCGTGATGAGATTTGGTCGACGGGGCAAGCTTAGCCCAAGGTTTATTGGGCCGTTTAAGATTCTACAGAGGATTGGTAGTGTTGACTACATGTTAGCTTTGCCTCTAATGTTTTCATCTGTTCACCCAGTTTTCATGTCTCGGTGTTGCTCCGGTATGTGCCAAATGAATCTCATATGTTGCATTGGGATTCAGTTCAGTTAGATGAGAGTTTGTCATTTGTTGAGGAGGTGATAGCTATTCTGGCCAGAGATATCAGGAGATTGAGATCTAGAGAGATTCTGGTTGTGAGGGTTCAGTGCAGACATCGTCCGGTCGAGGAGGCTACTTGGGAGACTGAGAGTGAGTTGACTGCTCAGTATCCGCAGTTTTTCGAGACTTCAGGTACTCCCTTCTTCTTACTTTCGAGGACGAAAGTCCTTTTAGTAGTGGATGTTGTGATGACCCTTTCGGTCATCTTAACATTTATGCATTCATTGTACTGTTAGAGCTTTCCTGTAGCGGCCCTAAGTCATTTATGGCTCGCTAGGATTGGTAGTTCGGTGTCCTGGTCTTTCATTTGGTTGTTTTTCCCTTTTTCCTATCTTAGAGCTTTAACTTAGAATATCGTTGACTTTAGTTAACATTCTTAGCTAATGTGCTCAGAATTGAATTCTGACAGTTCTGTTAGCTCTGGAACGTTGAGTTTGGTCTAGTTGGACCTTTAGTTGAGGCCTGAGAACTTTTGGTGTGGGTTTTCTATGGTTTTCTCTTTTTTCCAGGCCATTTGGAGGTGAAAGTGTAACTTTGGGTGGCTTTTGATGATGAGAGTGTCGGATTTGAAATCTGACGATTCCATCAGCTCCGAAATGATGAGTTTGGGTTGGGAAGGTGGTTGGTTCGGGTTTCGGGTGAGCCAGACTCATTTTGAGCCTTTGGGTTCCTTTTTGTTAGTGTTGACTTGCGTCAACATTTCTCCGAAATGACCTCGTATGGAAGTTTCATCGATTTTGTTAAGTCTGGAACATCGTTTCCACTCTATTAGCATTATTGGTTTTTGAATATCGGTTTTTGATTATGCCCGGAATGCCCCTTGGAGTTTTCAAAAAGTTGCAAAAAATTTTTGCAGGCCAGGCCTTCAGCGCCATCGGCGCTGGCCCAGTGCGATCGCGCTTAAGTGCGTTTCGGCTGGCTATCGCGATAGCACTGCCGGGGCCCGGTTGGCGCTAGCCAATTCCCTGCAACTATATATTTCTATTATTTTGTTTTCCAACATTTTCTCTCAATCTTTCTTACTATAAAACACTTATACTCTCTACCAAATTGCTCCATATCAGTCTTGGGTTTGGGGAAATCAATTTTTCATTGATTATTCGTGATTCTTTGATTTTTTGTAATCTTTTCTCCCCAACTTGCTTCCTTTTTGTTTTCTCGAAAATCCACCATTGTTGCTCATACCCAAGATTGGAATTTGTGGTAGATTCTGCCTCGTAGATGTTGCATGTTCGTGGTCTTGAAGAGTTATCCATCTTGGCTTAAAATTCCATCATTTTGGTGAGTAATTCCTTGCCTAATTTTTTGGTTTTTGTTCTCAAATCCTATCTTTAAACCTCAACTTGAACGGGCTATTTTGGTGCCCTTCTCTTGGCCAATTGTGCTCAAATTTAGAGCATGCCTTCTTGGCATCGTGGTGGTCATCGTGCTCTTTTTCATTTTTAATTTTGAGTTGTAGGCCCCGTAGGCCCGCTTTTGATCCAGATTTTGATCCGACTATAATTGTAGTGATATGGGTATTGTTAGACTCGTCTTAATGTATTATTTATGTTTTTGATACTTTGACCATCATTCGGGATTTCTCAGAGAAATTCCAGCTTGGATATCGTTGTTCCAGCAGCTTATCATTGGACGATAGGTAGGTTACGGTCTAAAATCCCTAGACTTAGCATATATCAGATAAAATTATACTAGCTGGCATCCTTGGGTTGGTACCACAAACCTTGACCACTTTATTCTCGTCCGCCTACTTTTCTTCCTCCGATGCTTGTAGTACTTGTTGATACGCTTTATTACCCTTATGTGCCTGTGAGGCCTTGTTGACTCTGAAACATAGAAGGTGGGTTATTGGGAATGTCCGCGAGTCTCAGAAATAGAAATATCCTTCTAGGATGGTTATGCTTGCTGAGTAGCTGTGGGCCTGTGCAGGGCGGATAGGTTGATTGTGAGTTGCTGGGTGGCTATTTGTATTGACTATTAATTCCATTCTTGTAAAGAGTATTTATCCATGTTTTACTATAGTTTTCGCTTCGGGCCTACTGGAATTATTTTCTAAACTTTGTATGGCCCTGGGGGCCCATTTTCGATGGAAAAGAATTAGAAATGGTTTGATTTAACTTGTGGACCTTCTTGGGGTAAAAGAAGGATAAATTATGATTTCTATCGCTAGTTTTACTATTAACTCTAGACTCGGCAGGGCCGGGGTACTAGTTGAGTTTCTTACTAAACCCGGATGATTTTAGTCTCGGTCGAACCGAGCATCTGAGATGACTTTCTACTGTTTAGAACCGGTTATGCCTAGGCACCTGTGGAGGGGTTTTTGAGATATTTTCCCTCTACTTTAGACCTGGACAGGGTCTGGGCATGCATATTCGAGACTGGGTCTCTATCTTGAACCCGAACTTGCTTCCGGATGACATGTTTTGATACTGAGTTTTAGTATGGGGTCTGGGACCTCCATGGACCTTGTTGTCCGGGCCTGGGGCTTTGGGATACGTGTGTTGGAGGTAGGGTATACGACATGGTAGAGGTATACATGTAGCGTCCTTCCATGAAACCTAACTGCTGGGCCCGATCGGCACCGGAGGAGGTACATACAGAGTTTCTATCCTACCCTGAGGTTATCATGCATCATATCATTCGTTGTTTGAGGTTCCACCCTTGTTTGCAATTTTTTGAGTGTACGCTCCAGTTGTATGGGTGGCCGGAGGATTTTGTTTTCACTTGTTTGCGTTCCTCAGTTGTATGGGAGGCCGAGAGACTGTAGGTAGTCTCTTGTTACTTTATCGCAGTGTTATCCCCCTGTTATGGTTATGCTTATAAGATTATATACGACTGAGTTGTTACTTGTTGGATTTGAGATTGGTATGATTAGTTGGGTTATTGATTCCTATTTTTGAGCATGCCTATCTTTACTCTCTTTTTCCTTTCCTTGTACTTAAGGTTATCGGTATATCATCCATTTCTAAAACCTATTATGTATATGCTGTTATCGAAAGGATTCCAGGTGCGTTATTTCTTACTTTCACCTGTGTCTGTTGTGTATATACCCTGCTTGCTAGCTTCGCATGTTTTCATGTTGACTTCCCTCTTGGATAGTTCCTGCGTACTTTTCGTTGATTTCTTTGACTACTTGCTTCTACTCTGTCTGTTACTACGATTTTATCTTATATGTGCCCAGTCGGCCTATGATACCTACTGGGTACCTTATGCTCACAATTGGTGCTCATACTACACTCTGCATCCTCTGGTGCAGATCCTAGTATGGGCCATCGCCATTAGCTCGTGGAGACTCATGTGAGGAGCTGATTTTGTGATATTCTGGACTGATGGTGAGCTCTTGGCGACCGGAGCTTAGCTTTTAGTTTATCTTTTGATTATGTACTCTATTTCTACTCGGACATAGCTTTGTATATATATATTGTTTTGGACCCTTGTACTCCTTATGTAGATCCGATTCTTGTACACTATGATATCAGGTTTTGGGTTTGACTTAGCTTCCGCATTGTATATATATTATTCTTGTTATCTATTTTCTTCATCTTGTTCCCTTGCTTTCGCTTATTTAACTGTTCTTCCATTTAGATTATTAGCTAGTAGCCCATTACTGACCGTTCGGAGCTACGGGAATTGGTGCGCCTACTGGGGGGTTGTAGGTTCCATCATGACCGAGAATCCGGGTCGTGACAATAATAATATATATAAAAAATAATTATATATATATATATATATATATATATATATATATATATATATTTTAAAAAAACAGATCTTAAGTGGTGGGTTTTATCAAAATAAATAAGAACAAACCGACCAAAGGTGGTCAGTAATAATTAATAAAAAACATTATTTTTTAATAAAGATAAAACCGTCCAAAAGTGGATGGTGTTTTTAATAATAAAATTATATATTATAAAAAAAATTCCACAAGTGGATGATTTTGTTAATAATAAAATTATATATTACATATTATATAATAAAATTATATTTATATTTATATTATGAATTTTAAAATAATATTATATATATTTACTATAACCGACCAAATGTGGTCGGTTTTTTCAATTAATTTTTTGTCGAAAAATATTCCGACCATTTAAGATTGGAAAATCATTTTCCTATTATTTTCTTTTAAGAAAACCGACCACATTTGGTTAGTTTTGTAGTTAAATAAAAATACACTAAAACCGACCACATTTGGTCCGAAATTACCGACCATGAATTTGTGGTCGGTTTTCTGTGGTGAGTTTTGCTAAATTTTTTTAGTAGTGTATCCTTGATGGCCTCATAATGAAGAAAAATAAAGTCCACAGAAATAAATGGTTCCACCTTCACTAACTATCTTCAATGATTCCATCAAGGTAGGTTAACAAATGATCTGCCGACTGCAGGGTAACTATGGTAGACCTTAATTCACCAAGTCTCAAAGTCTTGAAAACTGAAGTAGGCATCAAATTTATGCTGGCACCTAGATCACAAAGTGCCCTTCCCATGTATATGTCTCTAATACTTATAGGAATAGTGAAGCTGCCTGGATCTTTCAACTTTTGAGGGAGTTTGTTTCTGGTTCTCAAACTACACTCTTTAGTGAGTGCAACTGTCTCAAATTTTGTGAGGTGCCACTTGTTTAAAACTATACTTCTTAAGTGTTTGGCTTATTTTGCTACCTTTTGCAACAACTCCACTAACGGAATATTCACATGTACCTGCTTTAATATATCTAGAAATTTTAATCAAGCCTTGTCTGCTTTCTGTTTCTCAAATATCTGCGCGAATGGTGCTGGTGGCTAGACTGTTAACTCTTTACTCAACTTTTCAATTTCTTTAAAACTATTTCTCTTTCTCTTATGTAGACCCCAACTCTACATTCGGTCTCATGTATCTTTGAGGTTCTACTTCTTAACTAAGCTGGTAAGTTGCCCAATTTTGGGATGTCAGAAACTTCTTAACTAAGCTGGTAAGCTGCCCAATTTTGGCTCTCATGAAAGTTACATAATCTAACTCTAGCTTCCCTGGCTCTTTCTGTGAAGTTGAGGAGAACACTCTACTCGGCTCCTTATAGTCTCTATTACCTGCAGACATAAGGTTGAGAAACACTTCTATTTCATCATAACTCTTGGATAAGATTTGCCCTTGACCTATAGCATCTCAAAGTAACTTGGAGTCTAGTCTCAATCTTTTAATGAAGTTGTGGCCAATGATCTCCTTATGTTGCTGATAGTAAGGGAAATCTCTGAGATAACCCTTATACATTTCCCATGTATGTGGCAACGATTTTGGTATGTTTTTGCACAAAACCAGATATTCTTTCTCTTAACTCTTTAGTTCTTCTAGAAGAGAAGAGTTGATTCAGGAACTTCTCTGACAATCCATTCTAAGTAGTGATTGAACCTGCTGGTTGATTCTGCAAACATTGCTTTTCTTCCCAAATAAGTGAAAAAGGGAACAAAGTAAGCTTTATGTACTCATCCGACTTGTTCTAGTAGTGAAAGTTATCGCTTAGCTCCACAATCCTGTCAAGTGTTTGTGTGAATCTTTATATGGTTTACCCAAAAATTGGCAAGTGTTTTGCACTAGCTGTATCATTCCTTCTTTCACTTGAAAGTTACCCATAATTGCTAGCTTAACTATTGCCTTGGAGACATTCATACAACTTGGCCTAGAAAAGTTGAGCAGATGTATGTGTCCCTACACTTCAACAGGCTATTGGACTCTGTCAAGATTTACGTTTTGGTTGATTTAGTCACCCATAATTTTAAATCTTCTCAGAGTTCTTTTGATTTTAGGATGAAATAGAATCAATGGACTGTCTTGACTTTGCGTATTTGGCATACACTATCTGAAACCACTAATGTAACAAAAATAACAAGTAAAAGTAAAAATTGAACAGATTTAATAAAAACTCAAAATAGAATATCAATCTCTAACAATTCCCTAGCAACAATGCCAAAAACTTGTTGTGTTCTTAAGCACACACAAGTGTATGCAGTCTTACAATTAATATAGGACTTGTAAGTCCAGATATCGATCCTATAGGGAATTGACAAATTAATAACTAAAATGAATTCCTTTTCTAACTATTCAGTGATCTAAACAGGAGAAGATTATTTGGTTTAGATTACTAACTACTAATTACTATAATAATAATACTTAAGATAATTTTAAGTTGTTTTGTGATTTCAGAGATGATTAGTGATCCAGGCTTGCGGACTTAGAATAATCCAATTGAGTTATTAGTTAACTAGCTTGGCTAATTTCTTGAGTTACTCATAACGGGTTGATATTCACGATGTTGAGCATTTCTAAACTGCCTCTATGCCTACTCAACTATTCCTAACGCCTATATTCCTATGGTCATCGGTCGATAGTGAAGTGCATGTGATTAATATTCTGTATCAACTAAGCACGGCTAACACGTATATTCTTATCCATGTTAGCCAATCATTCCCCCCAGAAGGGTTCCAACTTAAGGATTATAGATAGTAATTAATAACTGGCCAGAGAATCAAGTAATTAAGAGCAACAAAAGATAAGCAACTCAATAGTGGAAATTCAATCAAACTAACTTAACAATCAAACAAAAATATTCATATTCATTCACAACCCTAGATACTATAAGTTTAGCTACTCATGAACTGATTACAAACACAATAATTCATAATTTAATCAAAGATTCAATCATACAAAGCAAAAGGAAAAGAAACACCTAGGTAGAATCCCTTGGGTCTCCATCTTTGCGTGTTTCCTCCCCAAAAATTGCTCCATGTTGTTCTTCTACGTTTTATATGTTATGGATATGTTGAGGATATTGATAATCTGAAGAAATGTAGTTTTTATAGGGTTTAGGAGGGTTTTGGGTCAGTTCTGGGTCGAATTGGCAAAACCCAAACAAACTAGGCCAGAATTTGGTCTACGGCATCCCCTTATGGTGCCTGTGCAGCATAGTAGTTGTCTTGGACATCCCACTTGTTTCCTCTAGTCCATTGCACTACGGGGGTGCTTGGGGGACACCTGGGGCCTTTATGTAGTGCGTTCTTTGTCTTTTTTCATCATTTCACTTCTGGTAATCTCCCGTCTTGATCTCTTATCCATCGACATTCTCCATATCATCATTTCATATTTTCCTACTCAGACTTCAAAATTTCATATTTTCTCCAATATGCTCCAAATCCGTGAAACATCTTTTACTTTTCAACCTATACATCAAGACAAGCTATATAAGAGTATTTCATATAAAGTAAGCTCAAAAGCGTCTTAAACAAGTGAAATGTGAGGTAATCTATAACATAAAGTCACTACTTTTAGCCTCACACCAGTCCACATCTTGAGCATGGTCTCCCAAGTATCCTCCTCGACTGGATGACGCCTCCACTAAACTTTAACGGACGAAATCTCCTTAGACCTTAACTTTTTGACCAGTTTGTCTAGAATAGCAATAGGATGCGTCTCAAAACCCAGTCTCATCTAACTAAAGTGAATCCCACTGAAGCATGTGAGACTCATCTAGAATTAACTGCCTCAACATAGATACATGGAACATAGGGTGAATACCCAAAAGAGCTGGAGGGAATGCTAACTTATAAGCAACCTCCCCAACACCCCACATGACCTTAAATGAACTGATGAACCTAGGGCTAAGTTTTCCCTTCCTCCCTAACCTCATCATGCCATTCATTGGCACTCTATCTCCGACCATAAACTATAAGTATCAAACTCCCTGGTCAACATTGACTTTTTGCCTACTTTAAGATGTACGGAGTCTCTCCTGAATCACCCATATTGTATCCACAGAGTCACGCAACAAGTCAGTACCCCAAGTACTATCCTCAAAGGCATCAAACTAACCCACTGGAGACCCTACCTTCTACCATACAACTCCTCAAATGGAGCCATTTCAATAGTTAAATGATAGCCTTTATTATACGCGAACACTGCCAAGGCCAATAACTGATCCCACTGATCTTCGAATTCAATAGCACACACCTAAAGCATGTGCTCTAGAACTTGAATAGTTTTCTCAGACTGACTATCAATCTAAGGGTGAAAATTTATGCTAAGCTCAACTCGGTATCCAAATCTCGCTGAATCGACCTCTAGAAACATGATGTAAACTGAGTACCACGGTCAGAAATGATGGAAATAAGAACCCATTCAAGTGGACTATCTCCCACATATAAATTTGAGCCAACCTCTCTGAACTTAGGAAGTCTGAACTTGCAGAAAGTGAGCAGACTTGGTCAACCTATCAATGATGACCCAAATAGCATCAGACCTCAAAAAAGTATGTGGTAAGCCTACCACAAAGTCCATATCTATCCACTCCCATTTCCACTCAGGAATGGATAGCCTCTGAGTCAAACCACCTGGCCTCTAGTGCTCGTACTTCACCTACTAAAAGTTTAAGAACCTAGACACAAACTTCACAATATCTCACTTCATGCCACACCACCAGTAGTGTTACCTCAAGTCACGATACATCTTTGTTGCCCCCAAATGGATATAATATCTAGAATAGTGGGCCTTCTCTATAATCAACCTCACTAAACTCCAACTCAGGGAACACAGATATGACCCTCAATCCATAACACACCCTCCAGTTCTAGAGTGGCCTTTCTAGACTCACCCCTCAACACCTTATCACAAACTATTCTCAACTGCACATTCTTAAACTGATATGCCAAAATCTTCTCTATCAACATAGAACGAGCCTTGACACAAGCAAGAACCCGCCTATGATCATAAATATCAAGTAAAACCAACTGGTTAGCTAAGGAATAGATGTCCAAAGCCAAAGGTTTCTCCTCATCTACAAGGAAGTCCCAACACCCTATACTCACCACCTTCAAGCTCAAACCATCTGCCACCACCTTTGCCTTGGACAAATGATAAAAGAATTAAAATGTCATAGTCATTAAGCAACTTTAACCACCTGCACTATCTCAAATTAAGGTCCTTCTAGATAAAAATGTACTGAAGACTGCAATGGTCAGTGAAGATCTCACAATGAACCCCATATAAATAATATCTCCAAATCTTCAGTGCAAAGATTACTTTCACCAACTCCAAGTCATGGGTAGGGTAGTTTCTCTTGTGAACCTTCAGGTGTCTGGAAGCATATGCAATAACTCTTCCCTGTTTCATTAACATACACCCCAAACAAACTCTGGAAGTATTGCAGTATATTGTAAACCCCTAGCCCTCAACAAGGCATGTCAGAATTGGAGCTAAAGTCTATAAGGCCTTGAGCTTAAAAAAGATTGGCTCATACTCGTTAGATCACTGGAAAGGAACATTCTTCTAAGTTAATCTTGTCAAAGTCATTGTAATAGGAGAAAACCCCTCCATAAACCGTCTATAGTAATATGTCAACTCGATAAAACTATGAACCTTGGTGGGAAAAGTGGGCCTAGCCCAATCACAAACTGCTTTTATCTTTGCTGGATTTACCATAATCCTATCCTTTGATACCCTGTATCCTAAGAATGCCATGGACTCAAGCCAGAACTCACACTTAGAGAATTTATCATACAAACTCTGATACTGCTAAGGCAGAAGCACAACTCTCAAATATTGTTCAGGCTAATCCTTACTCCTCGAGTAGACTAGGATATAATCGAGGAATACTATCACAAAAAGTCCAAATAGGCCCTGAACACTTAGCTCATCAACTCCATAAATTTTATTAGTGCATTGTTCAAACCAAAAGACATAACCAAGAACTCGTAGTGGCCATAACCAAAAGTCCTAAAGGCAGTCTTTGGAATATTTGTTGCCCTGATCCTTAATGGTGGTAGATTGACCTCAAATCTATCTTAATAAAAACATCCGCACCTCGTAGCTGGTCAAAAAAGTCATCAATATGAGGCATCAGATACCTATTCTTAGTAGTCACCTTATTCAACATTCGGTAATTAATACACATATAGAAAGAGCCATCTTTCTTCTTCACAAACAGAACAATAGCACCTATGGAGACACACTAGACCTGATAAATCCCTTACTTGAAAGATTCTGAAGCTTCTCTTTTAACTCCCTCAACTCAACTGGTGCCATCTGATATGGCAAAATAGAAATAGGCTGAGTGCCTAGCTCAACAACAGTGCCAAAGTCAATATAATGATCAAGCGAAATACCAGGTAGATCAGTCAAAAACACATATGCAAACTCGCTAACCACATGAACTGACTCAACTAAAGGAGTGTCAATGCTAGTATGACAAGCATAAGTGATATAAGTCAAACACCTTTTCCCTATTTACTGTCACACACTCAAAAATGATATCACTCCTCTTGGCACGTGACTGGTTGTACCCGTCCATACTATCTAAGGGATGCCAAGCATATCTAAGGTAACTCTCTTGGCAAAGTAATTCAATACTGCATGATAAATAGATAGTCAATCCATGTCTAGGTTCACGTCAAAATCAACCATATCTAGGATAACCAGATGTACCCAAGTGTTATACCGCAAGATAGACACCACATAAAACCAAAACACTTGATCCACTACTAATGAATCACCTATTAGAGTAGCTACATGCATAGGCACATGCAAAGACTCACATAATAAATCCATACGAGTAGCAACATAGGCAGACACATAAGAATATATAGACCCTGGATCAAATAATTATGAAGTTGACTGATGATAAACTGAGATCGTACTTGTGATTAGTAAATTTAAAGCCCGCACTTCTGGCCAAACCAAAAAAGTATACAAGTGACTACATCAGTCCCTAGACTGACCACCTGAATAACCACCTGCCCAACCTAGATGAGATCCACCTCTCGTATCCTAAGGACCACCCCAAGTACCCTGTGCACTACCTTTGGCATGTGGCACTAGAGCCTTGAGGTCCTGAACTTACTAAACCTGCTGCCTGCCCTGTCTGAGCCTGGGACACTCCCTAGAAAAATTCCCCAATTCACCACACTCAAAGCACCCTTTGCCAGACATCAATTGATGTGATAGCCTGATAAGTTGGTATTCTACAAACTTATTTAACTCTTAATCTTATACTTTTCCTAGAATAATTGAGAAAAATAGTGCATTTGACATGATTTACTTTTATTTTACAGGTTTATATAATCTAGAAGTGATCGGTAAAGAAATTGAATGAAAATAAGTCAAAACAAAGTTATTTAGAGAAGTCAATAACTGGTAGAAAAATTAGCCTTTGCGAACGCTGTGGGCATGCCGCGTACATGACGGTCAATATTTCAGTCAAGCTTCACGTACGTAGCGGACCACTCATGTAGGCAAAGGTCAACTAGACATAAACCCTTTACGGATGTGGCAGACCACCTGCGTAGGCAGAGAAGGAGGCAGTAACTATATAAAAGAACTCCCAACTATTTTAGGAAATTATTGTTCATCTTTAACTATTGGGAGACCTATATTATCAAGCTTGGAGGGAAAGTTCAACACCCTACACCATTGGAGCAAAGATTGGATACTTTTATTATAAAATTCTTAATTCCTTTCTTCAACTCTTGCTTTGTATTGCTGAATTATAGGTGTAGTTATTGATTTGACATTTGGATATTGTGTTAAAGATAAATAATATTTGGGTTTGGATTTTTATATTGTGCTTTTACAATTAATTAAATATTTTCTATTTTATGAATTGTGTCTTTGAATATCGAATTAATCTTGTGCTTAAATTAATTCTAAAGGTAGTGATCACCCCTTGGACTTGCCTCTATATATGTTACCCCATAGGTACAGCCTACCCGTCCCGTAGGTACGGTCTGCTCGGCTCAATGGTACAATAATATAAAGTAACTGTTGCCCCATAAATACAACCTGCCCTTCCTGTAGGTACGATTTGTCTAGCCTAAAGGCACAGTCATATAATGTAACTGCTTCCCTGTAGGTACAGCCTAAGACATGATAATAGTAAACAAAATGTAGGCTCCAAAACCTTATAGTGTCAGTTTCTGTTGAGGCCAAAATAAGCTCATAGGCGATAAAAATAACACAATAATATCATGTAATCATAGGTGACCTCAAGACAATCATAAAATTCTTTTCTAGGATACTAAGTAAGGAATTGAGTGCTGCTGATAGTCGCTATATCATGCTATTGAGAAAAACTCAATACTATAAGGCCACAAATCGAATAACGACGTTACAAAGGCTGTATAAGCTTTGGCCTTAAAGGTCATGCCAGAAAGTGAAAAGGAAGCCTTCACATACCTTTCTAATGAAGCCCCAAAGGTGTTGCTATGAATCTTGACCAACCAAACTTAATGCAACAAATGTGTGAATCAACAAGGCTGCAAGAACGAGCCATAACCAATCGATAAGGCATCAATGTCACACTCGCGACCAGCCAAGTTCAAATCATAAAATGAGGATACTTATAATAATAAACACTAGCTAAATCCAACAACAATATGCTAACCACATCTCAATGAAGCGATTTGCTCCAGAGGCAATATTTCAAGGTGTACTTCACGTTATTCTATCCAACAACCATATTACATGACTTCGATAAGAATCAAACCAACACCAGTCCCTCCAACAACTTAACACCATCAGTACACAACAAAAATAACAAAACTTAACAAGACAAAGGGGCTATCCCGAGCCACAATATCTAAAACACCACGTCGTAGCTTAGAAATCTATAAAATTAATACTAGATCATGGGATTATGAAAGAAGATTGTAGGAAGTAGATTAATTCGACAAAAGGATCTAAAATCCCAAGAAAAATGTGCTTCTTCTTTTCAGTAACAACAACCAAAGCCAAAATCATAGAGAAAACTATACCACATTGATGAGCTCGCGACGTAGAGCAACTTTTGTTAAACTTCCGTGTTGAGAATCCTAACACCATGGAGGATTTGTGGGATTATTATCTCATTTATGGTGGGTTTTCATCTGATATTATGAAAAAATAATTAAGGTGGTGGTGTTTTATAAAGCACCACCAACCTTGGGGCTAGGGGGACCAACATAGATGTGCCTGCTTGTGCAATCTTACAAAAATATAAATATTTCTCTATTCTGAAGTGTCATAAATGAGAGGTTTAGTGAGTTGGAAACTAAAATCGTTGACCTATAATTTGGTAGGTCGGGGGCCTTCTAAATCTCTATATATTGGGAGAAAATTTTCAATACATTTGACCTAAATTTTCAACGAATTTCTTAGCAAATTGCAATAACTTTCCCCGACTTTTATTTGCAAGTTGCTTGACTTCAAAACTTAACATATTTACCATTGTGAAATTAAAATAATTCATAATATATCCTTCTTACATATTAAGATTTCTTAATCTTACACCAAAAGTACGAGTGAATCCGAATGTTAAACAGGCGGGGTGTTGCAGAATATTAGTTTAAATATTTGGGGTTGTTACAACTCTCTCCCTCTAAAAGAAATTTCCCCCCAAAATTTACCTGATTTTCGTCTCGAAACAAATACAGATATTAGTTTTGCATGCCCGCCTCTCACTCCCAGGTGGCATCTTTGCTAGAATGACTTATCCAAAGTACCTTTACTAAGGGTTTTCTCTTGTTACTAAGTTGTTTTACATTAGGGGCCAAGATATGGATAGGTTCTTCTTTGTATACCAAGTCAGGTTTAACCTTAATGGATTCAACACAGAGAATATGAGATGGATCTGAGTGATATCTTCTAATCATAGAAATATGGAAGACATTGTGGATCTTGTCTAACTCGGGTGGTAAAGCTAATTTATAAGAAACTGGGCCAACTCTCTCAAGTACTTCATATGGTTTAACAAATCGAGGGCTAAGTTTTCCTTTTTTTCTGAATCTCATAATCTTCTTCCATGGAGAAACCTTTAAAAATACCTTATCGCCGACTTGATGCTCAATTTCATGCCTTCTAAGATCAGCATAAAAGTTTTGTCTATCTGAAGCAAGTTTCAGACGATCCTTGATTATTCTTATCTTATCTCCCATTTGTAGCACAATCTTAGGACCAATAAGTTTCTTATAACCAACTTCACTCCAACAGAGAGGAGTTTGACATTTCCTTCCATATAAAGCTTCATAAGGAGGCATACCAATATTTGATAGGTAGCTATTATTTTATGAAAATTCTATCAAAGCTAAGTATTTGTCCCAACTACCCTCAAATTCAATAATGCAGGATCGAAGCATATCTTCCTAAATTTGTATTACCCATTTATATTGGCCATCTGTCTAGGGATGGAAAGAAGTACTAAATTTCAACCTAGTACCTAAAGATTCCTATAATCTTGCCCAAAATCTAGATATAAACCTCGGGTGTCGATCAGATACAATAGAAATGGGAATCCTATGTAGTCTCACAATGTCATTGATGTACAATTCAACTAAAATCTCAAGTGAGTAATTGATAAGTCGGTAATCTACCAACTTATTGAGCCTAAATCTATGAATTATTGCTATGTTTTGAATAGATTTAGAGGTTCTTATGGCCATTATTTATGTCTATGCAGGTACTTTTGATAAATAATGAGAAACAAGGAAATGGACCCAAAAAGAGCTCACTAGGAGTGAAATGTGAAGTGTTTTGAAAAGCTGCTGATTCTGACCTGAGATGCGGTGGCCGTGCGACATGCACAAGCCGAGGTACGAACCGTACCTCCTCCGCATGAAGTTTCAAAAGACACTGAAGAATCTATTAAGAGGTGCGGTCTTTGTGCGATGCGCACATCTCAAGGTGCAAACTGCTTCCCCTTCGCATGAAGCTCCCAAAGTAAGCTAAAGTCATTCGTCCAACTGAAGAGGATATGCGACACGCATATCATGACGTGCAAACCGCACATCATGCCGCACACCACCAAAAGGGGCAATTTTGTCCTAAATTTTAGTGACCTTTTGGGAAACTATAAAAGGCCAATTTAGGCACAATTGTAAATATTCTTCTTTAGTCCTGAATATTTTAGAGAGATTTTTGTCTTGAGAACAAGTTTTTCCTCTCCAAAGAGAAGAGGGTTTGAATCCATTCTCTTGGTTAAACATTTGTGTACTCAAATTTAGCTTGGAACTTGAGATTTATCTCTAATGAAGAGGATTTTTACTTACCCATTTGGTATATCTTTCTCCTTTACTATGAGTGACTAATTTCTCTTATCTAGGGGTGTGTTGAGGATGGGTTCTTGACAAAAGGGTGTGGGTGTTGTTAATTCATCTTTATAATTGCTTATTTGACATGGGTCTAGTAGTTTCACCAAGTTTTAATCCTTAAATCTGTGGTTGCAGACATTAATTCTCATTACTTGACTATGTGATTGCTTGAAAGAGGATTTCATAGTTTTGGATGTGAAATTGCTAGTGGGAACTTGGACTCTATCTAGATTTGAGGCTAGAAATAGCTTTTATCAAAGGAATCACCCACTTAAGGGTCTAAGCTAGATATAGTGTGACCTCCCCAAGCTTAAGTTGGTTATTTGTCGATCAAACCAATGATGCTCTAACCGAGATCATCGGATATATGATTTTTGATCGAGAGATAACAATCCATACCCATGACCAACACTACTTATGTCAATAAGCGAGAGTAAATATGAATTGATAATAACTCTAACCCATGATTAAGGCCCCATCAGATACACATCCCTAGTCGCCTACTCTATTTGGTTCAGCCGCTTTTGTTTATTTGATTTTAATTGAATTGTGATTGTGGTGACAACATCCCAATTCCCCCAACCTTTTACTTTTCTTGTTTAAGCACTTTCTCTCATTTTGAACTCAATTATATACAATCTTAATTTAGATAGCTCCAAGTCACTTGGGTACTACCTAGACACTCATTGGGAATTATAAATTTTGTTTTTCTACACGATCGCCGTGACCTCCAACTTTGGGGAGCACAATTTGAGTGTTCATCAAAAATGGTGCCGTTGTCGGGGACTTGAGTTGTTAGCTATTTTTGATTGTTGATTTGAAGTCACCTTGAGAGTACTTACTTATTTTACTTTTGTGTACTATTGTTTGTGTTGTTATTAAGCAGGCTAGCCTATGAATGAGTCTAATGATAACATGAGCATTAACAGCTTCATGTAGGGAAACAAGGTTAAGCCTATAATGCAAGGGGGTGTAGGTGCAATCTGCCTACTCACCACGGTGGGAAATGCTGTCTTTCATGTGACTAGCACCATGCTCCACTTATCTAAATGAAGGGCCTATTTAGTGGAGCAGCATACGAAGATGCCAATCGACATATTCAAAATTTTGTGGAGATTTTTCAACCGTTCATTTTTCAATATATTTCCCAAGATTCCATCTGAATATGCCTATTCCTTTTTTCCTTAACGGGGGAAGCCACGACGTGGTTGGAAGAGTTGCTGGATAACTCTATCACATCTTGGGCCGAGTTGATTGAGGCATTTACATAAATATTCTTTCCTCTATCTCGAATGATGAAGCTAAAAGATGAGATTACCAACTTTAGGCAGCTCCCGAATGAGCCTCTACATGAAGTTTGGTTAAGGTTCAAAAAGAAGCTTCTCTTGTGCCTGAACCATGAGTTGTCGAATAACGTATTGCTACAAAGCTTCTATCAATCGTTTAACTCTCTAAATAAGTTGGTGGGTGACAACCTTAGAGGTGGAACCTTTATGGACTTAGAATTTCCCATTTCCTCGACTTTGTTAGAGCGAATGACAAAATCCAATCAATCTTGGCATATGAGAGAAGCTGATGTTCAAACTTTGAGAGGACCCTCTTCCATCTTGGTTAATGAAATGATGAAGACGGATGAGGAGCTTGATGATACAATGTCCAAAATGATGACACAAATGGATCTAATGGCCAAGCATGTGATGGGAGCGGGTGGTGATAACACAGTGAAGGCAGTGAGTACACAGGAAATAAAAGCGAGTGATGATGAATTAATGATAGTGGTTGATGGAAAAATGTTCTTGGTGTCGGTGGGTTATCGTCCCGGGTACTATAGTTCGAGTGAGGAGAACCAAGGTTTGATTTGAGACAAAGAAAGAGACAGAAATTGGTAGGATAGAGACAAGGATGGTGATTGTTTGAATCACCGGAGTTCGAATCCCTATATTCCTCCGACCAAGGAAGACTCTCTCTACCAACCGAGAACAAGCAACCCTAGCTATTCCAAGTTAAAGGACATGTTTTCCTTGGTTCTTAGAAAGGTGGACACCACAAATACGGGAGTGAGCGAGCTAAAGAGTGAAGTATCAACACTTCACCAAACTGTGAGCTCCCACTCAGCTTCGATCAAGCATCTTGAGGCCCAAATGAACGACCTCTCAAGCCAAATGAACCCGAGGATGAAAAGGACTTTGCCTAGCGAACCATCATCAACCCAAAGAATGATTAATTAAGGTAGTATCATCATGCCGTGATGTTAAATCAAGCACTGCTTAGGAGGCAAACCAAGTTTCTTTATTTATTTTTTTGTTATCTTTTGTTGTTTTTGGTGTGTTTGTAGGGAATGCATTGATGGAAAAATGAACAAGAGTAAGAAGGGAAAAAATGGGTTGTGCGGCGGACTATGCGGACAACTCTCCAAAGAGAAGAGGGTTTGAATCCATTCTCTTGGTTAAATATTTGTGTAGTCAAATTTATCTTGGAACTTCAGATTTAGCTCTAATGAAGAGCATTTTGACTTACCCATTTGGTATATCTTTCTCCTTTGCTATGAGTGACTAATTTCTCTTGTCTAGGGGTGTGTTGATAATGGGTTCTTAACAAATGGGTGTGGGTGTTGTTAATTCATCTTTATAATTGCTTATTTGACATGAGTGTAGTAGTTTTTCCAAGTTTTAATCCTAAAATTGGTGGTTGCAAAAATTAATTTTCATTACTTGACTATGTGATTGCTTGAAAGAGGATTTCATGATTTTGGATGTGAAATTGCTAGTGGGAACTTGGGACTCCATCAAGATTTGAGGCTAAAAATAGCTCTTATTGAAGGAATCACACACTTAAGGGTCTAAGCTAGAGATAGTGTGACCTTCCCAGGCTTAGGTTGGTTGTTTGTCGATCAAACCGATGATGCTCTAACCAAGATCATCAGATATATGGTTGTTGATCGAGAGATAACAATCCATACCTATGACCAACACTACTTATGTAAATAAGCGAGAATAAATGTGAATTGATAATCAGTCTAACCCATGATTAATGCCCCATCAGATACACATCCCTAGTCGCCTACTCTATTTGGTTCACCCGCTTTTGTTTATTTGCTTTTATTTGAATTGTGATTGTAGTGACAACATCCCAATTCCCCCAACCTTTTACTTTTCTTGTTTAAGCACTTACTCTTATTTTGAACTCAATTCTATACCATCTTAATTTATCTAGCTCCAAGTCCCTTGGGTATGACCCCGACACTCGTTGGGAATTATAAATTTTGTTTTGCTGCACGATCGTCGTGACCTCCAACTTTGGGGAGCACAATTTGAACGTTCATCACTAATCCACTCTGATTGCCAAGAAGTAAGGACTCTTTGTTACCCTATCCACTATAACCCAAATTGCATCATAATTTTTATGAGTGTGAGGAAGTCCAGAAACAAAGTCCATAGTTATTCTCTCCCATTTATTTTTTGGTATTAACAAGGGTTGTAGAAAACCAGATAGGACTTGATGATCAGGCTTTATTTGTTGACAAACCCAACATTTTGAAATAAACTCTGAAATGTCTTTCTTCATACCATTCTACCAATATTGTTCTTTCATGGTTTGGTACAGTTTCGAGCCTCTAGGATGCATTGTATATGGGGAAGTATGTGCTTTATTTAAAATTTCTCTCCTCAAATTATCATCATTAGGAACAAATAACCTATCCTGATAAAATAGGACACTGTCATCCCTCAATGGAAAATCAAGCTTTTCCCCATTTTGAACTTCTTCAATCAATTTTGCAAACTTTCTCATCTAATGTTTATGCTTCTTTCACCTGTTTAAGTTATATTGGCTTGACTTGAAAATTATAAACAATCTAACAATCAAAATTAAGTGCAAGACAAACATCCATGGATCTTAACTAAAGAAGAAAGGGAAAAGGATTTGCGACTTAAGGCATCTGCAACCATATTAGCTTTAACCGAATGATAGTCAATTGTGCATTCATAATCTTTGATGAGTTCAAGCCATCTTCGTTGTCTCAAGTTTAGCTCTTTTTGTGTTCCCAAGTACTTTAAGCTCTTGTAATCAATGAATATATGACACATTTCTCCGTACAAGTAATGCCTCTAATTTTTCAAAGTAAACACTATAGAAGCAAGTTAAAGATCGTTTGTATGATAATTCAATTTATGTGGTTTCAATTTTTGAGAGGCATTAAAAAGAACTTTTCCTTCTTGCATCAGGACACAACTGAGACAACGATGAGAAATATCACTATATATCACATTCTCTTTCCCTTCAGTTGTCTGAGTAAGTATAAGAGCTTGTATCACTAAGGATTTGAGAGTTTCAAAGCTCTCTTGGCATTTGTCATCCCAAATAAACTTGATTCCTTCTTCAAAAGTTTAGTGAATGGAGAGTCTATAACGGAGAAGCCTTTCAAAAACCTTTTATAGTATCCTTCTAATCCCAAGAAACCTTTTATCTCTGTTGGACTTTTGGGTGGTTTCAATTCAACAATAGCTTGAATCTTACTAGGATCCACCTTCTGTCATGCCTTGAGCCTATACCCTAGATGTAATATGGTTCTTAGAGCCACAAGTGACCCCAAGCTAATCCATAGTCTGGCATATGCTAAACAATTCTCATATTTAAAACTGAGGGGAAGCTAATCTGATAAAAATATAAGTTTTTGAATTCAACTGAGAAATCTCTAAAATAATATTAAATTTTGAAAGGTGAAACCAAATCTAAAAACAGGTTGAATATCTGAATATATGTCTAGAAACCTCTACTACTGATGAGTGGCTGGGACAAGTACCCAGCTAACTCTAAATACTAAAACTGAAAATACTAAAGAAAATGTTATAAAAGTCCATGCTTGGCTGATGAGGACTCACCACTAGTAACATTTGATGTGTCACTGGATCGCACTAACAGTGATTCTAAGACTAGGAGCCTGAACCTGATTTCATAATATGATATAGCCAAAGAAGTATACAATCAGTACTTTTAATGTACTGAGCATGTGAGATATGTACTAACTTTAAAATCATGAGAAATACGTGTATACTGAAAGAATAGCTAAAAATTGGACTGAGTATAAACATCTAAGAATACATAAGTCAAGGCTGTAAAACATAAGCTCTTTTACTAAAGAGAGTATAAAACATGTTTTTTGAACTGTGACTCTGAGATAATCTGAACATGTAAGAGAAATACTGATATACTATACTGTATGCAATTTAAGTGCAAAATTGATCTTATAGTACAATGACCTAAATGTAATAATATATGACTGATAGAAAATGTAATATGAAGTAAAAGCATAGAAAGATGCAACTAAGCTAAACTGAGGGTCATGTACAATCTACTAAGTCTGAATATGTGGGAGATTTTGTTAACCAACATAAACCACGTGAGCTAAATATGGAGTCCAATGTATATGCCCCATCGAGAGGACCCAATATACCTTGCTAAGGTATAAAGGCATGACTGGCGTGATCACTAATTATGATGCCCAACAAAGGGGCTAAACAAACCTATGGTAGTAGGTAGTTTTGGGACCTTAGGGTACTCTAAATCCTAGTCCAACTTGGTGCTAAGAACTACTCCCAACTGAAATATCTTATAGCTCATTTAAACTAATGTTCTGAAAATTGGGTCAGAATCTAATTAATCTGAATGATTTTTGAAAGACTGTATAACTGAAAATTGTTCATAAAGCATGTGGACATATCTAGATATCATACTAATCATGAAACTTACTAAGTTCATAATCATTGATGGCGAATCTGGACACCATACTAATCACGAAACCTTCTAAGTTCATCATCATTAATGGGATATATGAATGTCAATACTTAAGTATGCTGAACTGATTCTTAAAAAATAAATGCTGAAAACTAACAAATTTCTATTTAAAACTAAATGCTGACACTTGAACTGAATTCTGAAGGAAAAGTGAAACTTTGAGAAAAGTATTGTAAAATCAGGCAAAAACTTGCTTCTCCTAAAATCTTGGGTGTTTAAAAATCTATTTGTTGGAATTCATGTAAAAACCATTCGAAAATGGAAAGTAGTCATACAGAAATATCAAGAAATCAAATTTATAGCAAAACACATATTTGGGTAAGAACCCTAGAATCATATCTTGTAAAAATCATACTATAATCTGAAACTTTGGGTAAGAGAGTGAAAGAAAACCCTCATTGGAATTCCACATACCTGGCTGTAGAATATTCTTGAACTAAAATGATGTTTGAAGCTTTGGAGAAGAATGCTAGTTGGAAGCCTGAAAGAATGCTTTTCTTTCTTTTCTTTTCTGACTTAGGATTTCTAATTTACAGAATGAGGGAACTTAGTCGACTGATTCCCCTAAATTCCCATCTAAAAAGGCTAAAACAACTTAGTGTAGGAGTTAAAAATAAGGGGAAAGGTAAATACCCCTAAGAAAACAAAGTAAAACTGCTGTACAAAAACTCATTGTAGGGTTCCACGAGCATGAACCACGGCCCATGGAATGGACCACGGTTCGTGAAAAGGGGTCGTGGTTCTTGGGAACTTATCAGGCCTTTGGACTAATTTCCATAAGGGTAAACCATGGTTAGTGGTTTGATCCATGAGTTGTGGATCAACCTCGTGAATCTCAAGTCTAAAAGTGATTTGCAGGTTTAGTTTCATTGATGCAAACCACGGGCCATGGTTCAATCCATGAGCCGTGGACGCCTTCTGTGGTTATTGTCTGTCATTTTGACAGACACACATATTTTAGTAAAATATTGATAATCTTTTACTCCAAACATGGATTAATATGCAGTAAGTGGCATTGGAAAGAAGACTCAAAGACCTTTAATTTGGTGATACTAGGCCACCTAACCCTTTATATCCTAGGACTAATGGTCATTTGAAGTTGAACCTGGTTGAGTCTTACATAAAAAACTTATTTGGTTGGGGTGCTTTCAACTTAACTTGATGATAGGAGTTTCTTATGAATATGAATCACACCCAAAACACTTTCCACAGTAGGGAATTGATCATTAAACCTAAGAAAAGTTGTTTGGGTCTTAGCTTAGAATTTTTGGGGTGTTAAAATATCTACCCCTTGGGATCATTCATCCTCGAATAAATACTAACTAAGTTGGGTTCTAAAGCTGATGTATTGACATGGTAACTGATTTCTTACTGAAATATGAACTGATCTGAGTTTGTGAGACATGTATGCATACTGAGAGCATAATAACACTAATGGGATATAAAACGAATATACAACATATTAACTGCTTTGGATTAAAAGTAGGGACTCAGCTGAAACTCATAGAGAAAAAATGCATTCTTAAAAATGAGAGTTAACTGAAATAAACATATCACTGAGAGGAGTAACTATATGAGAAAACTATTCTCTTTTAAACTGAACTTACTGCCAAGGACTGAACTGAATGGAAGGCCTTCTGGCCTTAGGAATGCTTACTGGTAGGTCTGAATTGATCTGATAAGAGGAGTCTACTATCTTGCTAGTTGAAGCTACTAGACATAAGATATGAGCATCTTGGGCAGGGAATAATAACAAGACTATTACCGCCTTAAATGATATGGTTGACAACTTTTAATCTCAGGAACACCTTTTTAAGTACACTAACTTCTCTAAATACCATTTGTAACTAAAATTCTCATTAGCTTATATAAGGATGCTAAATTTTGAGTCTAACTACATGGTTTCATCATGCTGAATCCTATCTCGACTAAGTCTTTTATATCTAGAGTTATCTCCCAAGAATGGTATTCCTTCTTATCACAAAAATCAACAGACCTTGAGCTCTAATCAAGGGGTCGTTAGTAGCACAAAGCAATGTCCCACATGTAATTTATCATGATATTCAAGCCTATTACTATGAATATTTATGGCTTTTTTATAGCTAGCACTATCTGAGACTTCTCTCTTCTTCCCTAGCATATCTAGAAGTTGTAACTGCAAGAACATCTATAAAGAGACACACTAAAATTTCTCATCTAACTATTTCACATGAATAATCCTTACCTCGCATTCTTCCCACACCTACAAGCTAAGGTTGAACCAGTACACCCAAAAGAGAAACATCTAGTACTTCCCATCTAGGCTACTACTTAGCTACCTCTGCTAACAGCTATGACAACATTAGCCAACATAAATGAAGGAATAGAGCGGGGGCATGAGCATCATGATTGAAGGAATACTGATTGGTCTTGACTTACACTTAGCGTGATCTAGACACTCAAGTGAGGTCTTAGAATTCAAGTGCAAAGGCCTGAGTGTCTCACATCCTGGACATATAAATCATGGTTAGAGTAAGGAAATCATAAGCACAAACTATTTAAGAAATATTGTCTAAGAATATACATGATGTAGCATGATTTCATTAGCCATTAAGGTATATCTTGAGGACTGAACTGAGTACATAGAATTGAGCATACCATGAGACATGAGTTTACATATATAATGAGTCTCATGGCATAAAGCTAGGATTCTTAAAATCATAGAGTAAGACTGGAATCGCTGTCTGGAGTAATTTCTGTTTGTTCTAAGAGTTAAGCATGGACGTGAATCTGTATGGAGTGCATGAACTTAGCCCTGAGTATGACACAACTATGTCTGAGTGTAGTTTCAACTTTGACTGAAGTAATAGGAAATCCGTTGGAATAAGAATGGATCGATATCCCATCATAGCTCTTTCTAGAATTCTATACTAGTTTAGTCACAAGACTTAGCTTGGTTCTTCATTCTATCATATCCATCTTAGCTTGAAAGTCACCCTTGTAAGTCTGTAGATCACTCTCCCAAACAAGGTTATAATCAACTAATCCTTGTAAGGTCGGGGTATCACTGTACTCCAGGATGCTAAACTCTCCCTGATAGGCTATAACTGAAGATGCTAAACCCTTGCTACGTCTTCTTCTTAGGCATATCTTAGCTTTATCTTTACCCTTAAGGCTATCACTAGAGGACTCATACTCTTATTGGCTCACCTAACCACTTCTTCTAACACTTAGAAATCTGACCTTCACTTATTCGTCTACTAACATTGTATCTCTAAGTTCACATCTACCCAAATCAACTGAATTAAAACCACATTAAGGGACTCAACATCGTCTATCTATAATATCCCAAATTCATCTCTTAAGAACACCATATAATATACATCTAGACTTCTCTATAATTAGCAACCTGAGAATCCTAAACTAATCACAAAAAGCACCATAAAATCTTTGAATACCATGTAACAACATACTACTTTGGATACACATCTACGTTTCAACAATTCAAGGATCTCCTTCACCTAGTTCAAACATGCTCTAAGTCATCATAACCAACCATTCTTCCTCTACATGCTACCATGGAACCTACACATGACTTATTACTCTTCCCTTAACACCAAGGGACTTATCAACCTAATACTCACCTCATTGATACATGACTATGGCTATAAACATAAGTCCATCACTATCCTAATCTTATAGCTACTATACTTCTGAATTCATACACCTAGCTATGGGGTAATTCTGCTACTTATGGCCAATAACATCTCAAATCACACTATCTCCCAAGTGACGATACTACCCAAGTGCTAAGAGAACCATACTTTTTGACTAAGTGGCTATTCATAGTAAAGCTTCTGGAAGGGGTTCTGAGAGCACATTCTACTATAGTCTCAATTGCATGATTGATACTAACAAAGGAATATGGTTTTGGAATTAGTAGACTTTAATGCACTAGTGGGCTCCTCTCAATCCCTTGTGTGGTCTCTCAACTTTCTGATGGCTCTATCTAAGAGCACCTCACTAACAAGAATCTGAACTTTACTGTTTTCACCACCTGAAATATCAACATGATTGGAGGAATTTGAGCAACACACAAATTTGTATAAGTTTCTTAAGGAACAGTTCTACTACACCATTTATAGTATGAAAGAAGGGAAGTATTTTCTAAATTCCTTGTAACCTCCTAATTATTATTGTGGTGCACAACACACCCACAAGTAAGACTATACTAGACACGACTTCTTAAACACCCTAGGACACTTGAACATTGTGCTCTGATATCAAGTTTGTCACACCCAAGCCTATACCATGGACGTAAGACAGTTCTTCGAGCCATAAGTGACCCTAAGCTAACCCATAGTCTGGAATATGCTATACAATTCTCATATTTAAACCTAAGTGGAAGATAATCTGGTAAAAACAAACATAATTTTTTGAATTCAATTGAGAAATCTTTAAAATAATATTAACTTTTGAAAAGTGAAACCCAATCTAAAAACAAGATGAATATCTGACTCTTTATCTGGAAGCGTCTTCTACTGACGAGTGGCTAAGACAAGTCCCCAGCTAACTCTAAATACTGAAGCTGAAAATACTAAAGAAAATGTCATCAAAGTCTATCCTCAAATAATAAGGACACCACTAGTAACTGCTGATGTGGCGCTGGATCGCACTAACTGTGACGCTAAGACTGAGAGCCTAAATGTGATATCATAATATGATATAGCACAAAAAATATACGACCAATACTTTGAATGTACTGAGCATGTGAGATATGCACTAACTTTAAAATCATGAGAAATACGTGTATACTGAAAGCATTGATGGAAACTAGACTAAGTATAAACATTTGAGAATGCATAAGTCAAGGATGTAAAACATAAGCTCTTTTACTGAAAAGAGTATAAAATATGTTTTTTGAACGGTAACTGTGAGATAATCTTAACATGCTAAAGGAATACTGATATGCTATACTGAGTATGCAAGTTAAGTGCAAAATAGATATTATAGTACAATGACCCAAACGTAATAATATTTGACTGATGAAAAAGTGTAATCTGAAGTAAAAGCATAAGGAGATGCAAATGAGCTAAATTGAGGGTCATATATATGTGATGACCCTTTCGGTCATCTTCGTGTTTATGCTTTCTTTGTACTATTAGAGCATTCTTGTAGCAGCCCCAAGTCATTTATGACTTATTGGGACCAGTGGTTCGGTGCCCTGATCGTTCGTTTGGTTGTTTCAAATGTTTGCCTATTTTAGAGCCTTAACTTAGAATATCGTTGACTTTAGTCAACATTTTTGGTTAACATGCTCATAATCAAATTTCAATAGTTTCATTAGCTCCGGAGCGTGGGTTTTTGTCTAGATGGACCCTTGGTCATGTTCTGGGAGCTTTCAGTTTAGTTTTGTCTTGTTTTTGGGTTTTAGCTAAGTTAAACTTCAAAGTTTGACTTTTGTTAACATTCAGAGAAGATGGCCTCATATCAAAATTCTTATAGCGCTGTTAGCTCCAAAATGTCGACTTTAGGCTAGAGAGACCTTTGGTTTGGGTCCCGAGACTTCTGAACTCATTTCAGGGCTTGGTGTTCCATTTTAGAAAGTTTAGCCTAAGTTGGTTCTTGGGAATGGGGCCCCTTTTTTGTGCTATTGACCTCCTATGGAAGTTTCATCAATTTCATTGAGTCCTGAACGTCATTTTCTCACTGTTAGCATTATTTGTTTTTGAATATCGATTTCCGATTGTGCTTGGAATGCCCCATAGAGTTTTCAAAGAGTGAAGCTATTTGCTATTGCAGGTTCAGACCTCAAGCCTTAATCACGATCGCGAGCCTCCTCCCTCGCGACTGCGATGAATCACCTTGTTCTTTGCTCTTCGCGATAGCAATGTCCCTTGTCACAACCATGATAAAGCTCCTCCCTCTTTGTTCTTCGTGACAGCGTAGCTAGTCCTCACGATCACGATGGTCTAGCCAGCGTGGTCCTCGCGACCGCGAGAGGTCCCTTTGAGATCGCGATGAAGGATTCTTGGGCAGTATATAAACTCTTAACTTCATCTTCTTCACTCCAAATGCAAATTCTCCATTGATAACAACTCCAAACTCATCTAAACTTGGTATTTAATTAATTCTTGGTGTTGGGGTGCAAATTTCATGGACTTCATCGTTCCTCCATCATAAATTGTAAGTTTTATCTGCTTTATCCCATCTAATTTTCTCATTTGATTCTTCAATGGTTCTTAAGTTGGATAGCTGGTTTGAGCCATTTCCTTGGAAAAATTCTCTCTACAATCTGAGCATGTACACCTTGGTGTGTGGTGATAATTATGCGCTTTTTCATTTCAAGCTTCAGGTTATGGGGCCCATGGGCCCATTGGTGATCCAAATTTTGACCCAGCTATTATTATAGTGATATAGGTGTCGTTAGACTCATTTTGATGTATTATTTACAATTTTGATAATTTGATTATCGTTTGGAGCTTCTCGGAGCGATTCGGGCTTGGTTATGATTGTCCTTATAGCTTATCGTTGTACAATAGGTAGGTTACAGTTTAAATTCTTTAGAATTTTCATATATAGATTAAAATTGTATTAATGGGCATCCTTGGGTTGGGTTTACTAGTTGGTACCACAGACCTTGACCGCTTTATTCATGTCTGATTCCTTTTCTTTCTCAAATGGTTGTAGTACTTGCAATAGATTATATTATCACCTTTGTGGTCCTGTAAGGCCTTATATTGAATCTGGAACATAGATGGTGGGATATTGGGAATGTCTGTGAGTCTTGAACATCATTATTATTGTTATATAGATGGCTATCTGTGCTGTAGAATGATTGAAGCCTGTGCAGGGCCGATAGGTTGATTGGTGAGCCGTTGGGCTACTGTTTGTGATTAAGAATGCCATTATCATGCATATAAAGGATTTTCTACTTGATTTTACTACGGTTTTGGCATCGGGCCTACTATTGATGATTTCTAAAATCTTTCATGGCCCATAGAGGCCCATTTTTTGGTAAAAGTTGATTATGAAATGGTTTTGAAATTTCCTTATGGATCTTCTTGGGGTAATAAAAGTTAAAATAAAGAGATGTCTCAGTTTTCATGCTATTTATTAGACCCGGTTGGACCAAGGTGCTTGATTTACTCTGTTATTGATGAAAAATGATGTTTAGACTTGGTAAGGCCGAGCATTGAATTGTTTTACTATTATTTTAGACCCAGATATGCTCGAGCACCTTTAAAGGGGGTTTATGAGACTTATTTTATTTATTTAGACCTGGATAGAATTCTGGCATGCACTTTGAGCATTTGAGTACTAGTTTTGATCCGGTGGCACTCTACACTGATATCTCAAGGTTTGAGTGTAGTATGTGATCTACGAGTAGACCTCCATGGACCCTGTTATTCTGGACCAAGTTCTACGGGAAAAAGGGTGATCGCAGAAGGGGTGTACGGTGGAGTAGAGGTACTCGGTAGAATTCCTTCCATGGATCTTGCCTTTATTGGACCTTTGGGGGACCAGAGGGGATAACATACAACACTGCGGTTACACTTTGTTTGGCATATCATATCATATTATATCATATCATATCATTCATTTGTGTGAGGTACTATCCTTGTTTGTTATTTATTGATTGTACGCTCCGATAGTATGGGTGCCGAAGGGTTTGTCTTCACTTGTTTGTGTCCCTTGGGTGTATGGGCGCCCGTGAGACTGTAGGTAGACTTTTTGTTACTATTTCGTACTATTCATTCCTATTGTGGTTCTTTTGACTTTGGATGACGACTAAGTTGTTCTTTGGTTTCCATTGTTAGTTCTTGACTCGAGGTTAGGAGGTTTATTTTGGGTTATTGTATCTTCTATTCGAGCATAATTACCGCTATCTTATCTCCTCCTTCTCTACTCATTTGAGGTTACTGGTATACTGTCTACTTTCTAAATCCCCTTTTATATACTTATTATTGCGAGGATCCCAGCTGCATCTTTTCTTACTTTTGCCTGTGCCTATCGTATATATCTTATTGCTAGCCTTGTTTGTTACTTTTCATTGTCTTCCTTCTGTGCTAGCTTCTGTGTGCTTCTCTGTTGTTTTCAGTGAGTATTTATTTCAATTCTGCCTATTACAATTTTTTTTATCTTATATGTGCCCAGTCGGCCTATGCTACCTATTGTGTACCGGTTGCTTTGTAATTAGTGCTCATACTACACTCTGCATCTTCTAGTGCAGATCCTGGTGTGGGCTATCATTGTTAGCTCGTTAGAGACTCGTGCGAGGAGCTGTTTTGGGATACTTTAGACTGAGGGTGAGCTCTTGGCGATCGGAGCTTAGCTTTAGTTTATATTTTGTATTATGTACTTTATTACCATTCAGAGACATCTGTATATATATTATTTTGGATCATTATACTCCGCTGATGTAGTTATGGCTCTATACTATGATACCAGGTTTTGGGATTTTGGTTTAGCTTCCGCATATGAATATATATATTCTTGTATCTACTTTCTTCACATATCTCTTTTGCTTCTGCATTTATTACTGTTCTTCCACTTAATATGTTAGATTATAGCCTATTACTAACTGTTCTAGGCTACAGGGGTTAGTTCGCCTACTGGGGGGTTATAGGTTCCATCATGAAGGAGAAATCGGGTCATGATAGCTTGGTATTAGAGCTGTAGGTTCACCGGTGTCATCGGCATAGGAGGCAATGTCTAGTAGAGTCTTGCAGATTAGGGCGGAGATGTCCGCACTCAATCTTCCGGAGGCTATAATGACATCATTGGAAAAATGGACTTTTCTTGCTTCTACCTCATGCGTAGTATCCTTGGAAGTTTTTGGAAATCTCACTTATTTTGGTTCACTCTTCCACAGATGGTTCGTTTCGAGGTCTTCAACTTCTGGCAGAGGAGAGCCTTCGACCCCTGCGCTTTCGACTTCAGTTAGGGGCCGGGGTGGTCACCAGGGTGGAGGTAGAGGTCATCCTAGAGCAACGACACCTTCTATAGCTGCTAGAGTTGAGATAGAGCCTAAGCTTAATTATGAGCCAGAGTTTTCTCCTGAGACGCAATATATGGACCCGAGGATAGCCCAGGTGCCACCAGCTCCAGTACCAGTTCCAACACCAGTTTTTGTGCCAGCTTTAACCCCAGCTCAGTGTTCAGATATTCCAGGTCTACTTCTTCAACTATTGGGTATTATTGGAGAGCGACTTTCTGAGGTAGCACATACATCTGCTCAAGGGGAAGCCCTAGGTGTTCAGAGTTCTAGAGCGCAACCTGCTACTACATCTCCCCGTGTTGAGGTTACTCTGGTTCTAGTGGTTTCACAACCTCTTGCTCCTTGCCCGATTATGACAGATGGGGAGCAGAAGGCATTGAGCAGATTTCTGAGATTGGCACCACCAAGGTTCACGGTACATTGGGTCAGGATCCACATAAATTCATTACTACCTGTGAGGAGATGTTACACCATCTGGGTTTTCTAAAGACTCACGAGGTGGGATATACTATGTATCAACTGGAGGATCCAGCGAAGTTATGATTGAGGGCACAGGTTGCTTGCAAACCTTCTACATCACCTCTGATGCCTTGGTCTGAGTTTTATGAGGCCTTCATGGCCAAGTTCTTACCTTAGAGTGATTGTGAGCATCTCCAGGAGTAGTTCACCAGGCTTATGCAGGACACTATGTCTATATCTGAGTATGAAACCCGTTTCCATCAGCTTTCTCCATTTTGAGCTATGATCATTCCTATAAAGTTGGTCATGATTTGAATATTTGTTTGTGGATTGCAGATAGAGCTTCGACAGCCAGCTGAGATATTGGTTACTGTGAAGGACTTGCACTGACATGATCAGGGGGCTAGAGATAAGAGGCCTTGTTATCAGGGTTGCTATAGTGGTTCAAGACATGGTGTTAGAGGTTCAGGCAAGTCGGGCCGAAGTTATCAGCCGCAGAAGCACCAGGATCTGTCCAGCCGACCGGTTCAATCTTTACTTCAGACTTCAAGTGGTACTTAGTTAGAGTAGGGTTAGAGCAGCCATCAGGCCTATATCAGTCAATCTTCAAGGGTTACAACTTCTGAGGCATCAGGCCATGGTGGCCATTTAGGTACTGCTGGTCTGTCTCGATAGTTCAAGCCATCAGGGCCTTGTTATGATTATGGGGTTATGGGTCACTATGCTAGAGATTGCCCCCAGCGGGCTACAATTCAATCATCCACTCAGTCAGCCGAGCCCTTACAAGCAGTTCAGCCTTCAGCTAGAGGGGGTGGTGGTCAGGCTAGAGGTGGTGCCCTGTGTGGAAGATCAATTGGTAGGGATGGCGGTCGGGCATGTTGAGGTCATCGTCAGTTCTATGCGGTCCTTGGGAGACCGAAGTTAGAGGCCTCAAATGCTGTGATAACATGTACAATTTCTGTGTGCTGTCAGTCTGCTATGGCTTTGTTTGATCCTGGATCTACTGGTTCATATGTATCTGCCTACTTTTTGCCTTATTTAGGGTTGTCTAGTGAGATATTATCTCTGCCTGTATCTTTTTTGACCCCAGTAAGAGATTCTTTGGTAGTGGATCGGATTGGGAGATCTTGTATGATATCTACTGGTGATTTGGAGACTTGGGGTGATTTGATGATCTTTGATATGTTATATTATGATGTGATACTGGGCATAGACTGGTTATCCCCTTATTGTGCAATTTTGGATTGTTATGCCCTGACCATTATTATAGTTGTGCCCAGTGTATCCCTGGTGGTGTGGCAGGGTTTTGTTAGCCACGCACCATCTGGGATCATCTCTTGTCTTCAAGCTAGGATGTTGATTTCCCATGGGTTATTAGCTCATCTAGCATATGTCCGAGATACTAGTGCTTACCCTTCGTCTCCTGAGTCATTCCCTGTGGTTAGAGACTTCCTAGATGTGTTTCCTACCAATTTTCCAGGCCTTCTACCTGAGAGAGATATTGAGTTTGCTATTGAGTTAGAGCTGGGCACCAGGCCCATTTCTATTTCTCCTTACCATATGCCTCCAGCTTAGTTGAGAGAGCTTAAGAAGTAGCTAAAGGATCTGTTAGCTAAGGGGTTCATTAGACCGAGTGTGTCTCCTTGGGGTGCTCCTGTTATGTTTGTGAATAAGAAATATGGGTCAATGCAGATGTGTATTGATTTATCGACAGTTGAATAAGGTGAAAGTGAAGAATAGTTTTCTGATGCCGAGGATTGATGACTTGTTTGATTAGCTTCAGGGTTCAGCCTTGTTTTCGAAGATATATTTGAGGTCCGGCTACCATCAGTTGAGGATTAGGGTAGAGGATATCCCTAAGATAGCATTCAGGACACGTTATGGCCATTATGAGTTCCTGGTGATGTCTTTTGGGTTGACTAATGCCCCTGCAGCTTTCATGGACTTGATACATCTGGTGCTTAGACTGTATTTGGATTCGTTTTTGATAGTCTTCATAGATGACATTCTAGTATACTCCCGGAGTAAATATAAGCATGAGTAGCACTTGAGGACTGTACTTCATACTTTGAGAGATCATCGACTTTATGCCAAGTTTCCAAAGTGCGAGTTCTGGCTTGAGTCAGTTGCATTCCTAGGGCACGTGGTGTCTAAAGATAGTATTAGAGTAAATTTGGGTAAGATTTCAGCCGTACGTGATTGGCCTAGACCTACTACTGCTACCGAGGTTAGCAACTTTGTAGGGTTAGAGGGTTACTATGGACGGTTCATTCAGGGACTTTCTTCCATAGCAGCACTCTTGACTATGCTGACTAGGAAGGATGTTCCCTTTTAGTGGTCGGATAAGTGCGAGGATAGCTTCCAGAGGCTTAAGTCGTTATTGACTTCAGCTCCAATTTTGACTTTGCCAGTTAAGGGTCAGAGTTTTTCCTTGTATTATGATACTTCAGGGGTTGGTCTTGGTTGTGTGTTGATGCTGCAGGGTAGAGTGATAGCATATGCGTTTAGGTAGCTAAACGTTCATGAGTGCAACTACCCCACTCATGACTTGGAGTTGGCAGCAGTAGTCTTTGCGCTCAAGATCTGGAGGCACTACTTATATGGAGTTCATTGCGAGATATTCACTGATCATCATAGTCTTCAGTACATTACGAGTTAGCGAGAGCTGAACTCGAGGAAGAGGAGATTGATTGAGATACTGAAGGATTATGATTTCACTATTCTTTATCATCCGAGCAAGGCAAATGTGGTAGTAGATGCCTTGAGTCGGAAGGCGGTGAGTATAGACAGCGTAGCTTCACTTTAAGTTTTTAAGTGACTGTTGGCCTTGGACATTTAGTCTTTTGCTAACCATTTGGTTAAGCTTGACTTGTCAGATACTAGAAGGGTTCTTGTTAGTATTGAGGTTCGTTCTATTCTAGTTGATCAGATTCAGAGCAGATAATTTGAGGATCACGGTTTGTGTGACCTTTGTGATAAGGTAGTTTAGGGAGAGGCCATCCGGGCTACTTTGGGTGCTGATGGTATTCTAAGTTTGATAGTCGTCCTTGTTTTCCAAGTGTTGGAGATTTGATTCAGTTGATACTTCGTGAGGCGCATTATTCTAGATACTCCATTCATCCTGGTGCAGCAAAGATGTATAGAGATTTACGATAGCTTTACTGGTGGAGTGGTATGAAATGGGACGTAGCAGAGTTTGTATCTCGATGCTTGAACTGTCATCAGGTAAAGTTTGAGCACATGAGACTTGGTGCTTGATGCAGTGACTTCCCATTCCTTAGTGGAAGTGGGAAGGGATTACCATGGATTTCGTGGTTGGTTTGCCTCGTACTTCTCGGGGTTTTGATTCTATATGGGTAATTGTGGATTTGCTAACTAATTCGGCACATTTCTTGCCATTTCAGACTTGCTACGGTGACAAGAGGTTAGCTCAGATTTACATTCGTAAGGTTGTTCGGTTGCACGAGTTCCCAGCTTCTATCATTTCAGACTGCGGAACTCAGTTCACATCTCACTTTTGGAGGTCTATTCAGCGAGATTTGGGTACAAAGGTTCAGGTTAGTACTGCTTTCCACCCACAGACATGTAGCCAGTCCGAGAGGACTATTCAGGTCCTGGAGGACATGCTTCTAGCCCGTGTTCTTGACTTTGGAGGTTTTTGGGATAAGTTTATGCCTTTGGCCGAGTTTGCATATAATAATAGCTTCCATTCTAGTATTGGAATGGCACCTTTTGAGGCGTTGTATAGTAGATTTTGCAGATCATCGGTTGGTTAGTTTGACAATTTGGTGTCTAGGCCTCAGAGTACAGACTTGCTTCGAGATTCCTTAGACCAGGTTTGCGTGATTCAGGATAGAGTTAGAGCATCTCAGAGTAGGCAGAAGAGCTACACTAATCGTAGACTTCGTGCCTTGGAGTTCAGTGTTGGTGACTTGGTATTCCTTTGAGTATCTCCCATTAAGGGCGTGATGAGATTTGGTCGGCAGGGCAAGCTTAGCCCCAGGTTAATTCGGCCATTTGAAATTCTCCAGAGGGTTGGTAGTGTTGCCTATCAGTTAGCCTTTCCTCCGATATTTTTAGCTATGCATCCAGTTTTTCATGTCTCGATATTGCGCCGGTATGTTCTAGATGAGTCTTATGTGTTGCATTGGGATTCGATCTAGTTAGATGAGAGTTTATCCTTTGTTGAGGAGCCAAAAGCTATTCTGGCCAGAGATATCAGGAGATTGAGATGTTGGGAGAGATGTAGGGAGATTTTGGTTGTGAAAGTTCAGTAGAGGCATTGTTCAGTTGAGGAGGCTACTTGGGAGACCGAGAGTGAGTTTTGTGCTCAATATCTGCAGATGTTTGAGCCTTCAGGTACTCCCTTCTTCTTCACTTTCGAGGACAAAAGTCTTTTTAGTAGTGGATGTTGTGAAGACACTTCCAGTCATCTTAATTGTTTATGCTTTCTTTGTACTATTAGAGCTTTCCTGTAGCGGCCCCAAGTCAGTTATGACTTGCAGGTACCAGTGGTTTGGTACCCTGGTCATTTGTTTGGTTGTTTCGGTTGTTTGCCTATTTTAGAGCCTTAAGTAAAATATCATTGACTTTAGTCAACATTCTTGGTAAATGTGCTGGAATCAAATTTTGACAGTTTTGTTAGCTCTAGAGCATGGGTTTTGCTCTAGATGGCCCCTTGGTCGGGTTATGAGAGCTTTCAGTTTTGTTTTGTCGTGGTTTTTGAGTTTTAGCTAAGGTAAAGTTAAAAGTTTGACTTTGGTCAACACTCGGAGAAGATGACCTCGGATGAACCTAATTAGCTCCTAAATATCGACTTTGAGCTAGAGGGACCTTTGGTTCAGGTCCCAAAGTTTTCGGACTCATTTTAGGCCTTGGTGTTCCATTTTGGAAAGTTTGGCCTAAGTTGGTTCTTGGGCATGGGCCCCCCTTTTTGTGCTATCGACCTCGTATGGAAGTTCCGTCGATTTCGTTGAATTCGAAACATCATTTTCACTCTCTTTTAACTGAATTGCTACTTTCTAGCTCTTAGCTTGACTACCTCTACCGTGAAGCTCTCTCTCACTTCAGCCCAACCAATTCACAGACGATGAAATAAAGTCCTCAAATCCAGTTAGCATTATTGATTTTTGAATATCGGTTTCTGATTGTGCTCGGATTACCCCGTAGAGTTTTCAAAGAGTGCAGATTTTTGTTGTTGCAGGTGCAGTCCTTAGGCCTTAATCACGATTGCGAGTCTCATCCCTCGCGACCGCGATGAAGCACCTGGTTCCTTTCTCTTTGCGATCGTGATGTCCTTTGTCACGACCACGATGAAGTTCCTCCCCCATTGTTCTTTGCGACCGCGTGGCTAGTCCTTGAGATTGCGATGTTCTAGCCAGCGTGGTCCTCGCGACCGCGAGGGGTCCCTTCACGATCGCGATGAAGGACCCCTGGGCAATATATAAACTCTTAACTTCATCTTCTTCACTCCAAATGTGAATTCTCCATTGATAACAACTCCAAACTCGTCTAAACTCTGTATTTAATCAATTCTTGGTGTTGGGGTGTGAATTTCTTGGCCTTGATCGTTGCTTTATCATAAATTATAAGTTTTATCTACTTTATTCCGTCTAATTCTGTCATTTTATTCTTCAATCATTCTTATAGTTGGCTGTCTAGTTTGAGCCACTTCCTTGGAAAAATTCTCTCTACAATCTGAGCATGCACACCTTGGGGTATGGTGATCACTGTGCTCTTCTTCATTTTTGGCTTTAGATTATGGGGTCCATGGGCCCGTCGGTGACCTAAATTTTGACCCATCTATTATTATAGCGATATGGGTGTTGTTAGACTCGTTTTGATGTATCATTTATGATTTTGATAGTTGGATTATCATTCGGAGCTTCTCAAAGCGATTCGGGCTTGGATATCATTGTCCTAGCAGCTTATCATCTAACGATAGGTAGGTTACGGTTTAAACTCTTTAGACTTTGCATATATGGAATAAAGTTGTATTAATGGGCATCCTTGGGTTGGGTTTACTAGTTGGTACCACAGACCTTGACCTCTTTATTCATGTCCTATTCCTTTTCTTCCCGATGGTTGTAGTACTTGCGATAGATGATATTATCACCCTTGTGGTTCTGTGAAGCCTTATATTGACTCTGGAACATAGATGGTGGGATATTGGGAATGTCCATGAGTCCCGTACATTATTATTATTGTTATAGAGCTTGCTATATATGTTGTAGAATGATTGGAGCCTGTGCAGGGCCGATAGGTTGATCGTGAGCCGTTGGGGTACTGTTTGTTATTGAGCATACCATTATCGTGCATATAAAGGATTTTTCTACTTGATTTTACTACGATTTTGGCTTCGGGTCTACTATTGATGATTTCTAAAATCTTGCATGGCCCGTGGGGTCTCCTTTTTGGTAAAAAATTATTATGAAATGGTTTGAAAATCTTATGGATCTTCTTGGGGTAAGAAAAGTTAAAAGAGAGAGATGTCCCAGTTTTCATGCTATTTATTAGACCCGGTTGGACCAAGGTGCTTGATTGACTCTGTTATTGATGAAAAATGATATTTAGACTCGGTAAGGCCGAGCATTGGACTGTTTTACTATATTTTAGACCCAGATTTTCCCGGGCACCCTTGAAGGGGGTTTATGAGACTTATTTCATTAATTTAGACCTGGATAGAATTCAAGCATGCACTTTGAGCATTTGAGTACTAGTTTGGATCCGGTGGCACACTGGACTGATATCTCAAGATTTGAGTGTAGTATGTGGTCTACGAGTAGACATCCATGGACCCTGTCATTCCAGACCAAGTGCTACGGGCAAAAGGGGTACCAGAGGAAGGGGTGTACGGCAGAGTATAGGTACTCAGGAGAATTCCTTCCATGGATCCCGCCTTTATTGGACCTTTGGGGCACCAGAGGGGGTAACATACAACAGTGCAGTTACACTTAGTTTGGCATATCCTATCATATCATATCATTCATTTGTGTAAGGTACTGGTAAACGCTCAAATCGTACTCCACAAATATGGAGGCACGATGATCGTCAAGCAAAATATATTTATAAGTACCCAACAGGTGTCGGGTCATACCCACAGAGACTTGATGCTAGCTATATGGAGATTTTATCAAAATGAGTTCGCAAAGAGAGTAAATGCTTAAAATCATGAAAATAAAAGGTTGGGAGAATTGCGATTCAGTCACTACAATTGCAATTTGTAAACAAAGAAAGTAAGTAAAGAGGGTTTACCAAATTGAGTAGGAGACTAGGGATGTGTATCCAATGGGGCTTTAATGTGGGATAGGGTATTTGCCTTTTCACACTTATTCTTGCGTATTGACATAGGTAGCCTTGGTCATAGGCGTGGTTGTTATCTCTCGATCAACAACCACATATCCTGTAATCCCAGCTAGAAAACTATTGGTCAAAGCAATAAACAATCAAGATAACGCTTGGAGAGGTCAAACTATCTCTAGCTTAGACCCTTAAATGGGTTATTCCATCGATAAGCGCTATTTCTAGCCTCAAATCTGAATGGAGTCCCATGTTCCCACTAGTAATCTCACATCCGAAACCATGAAATTCTCTTTCAAGCAAAAACATAGTCAAGTAATGACAATTAATGTTTGCAACCATCAATTTTAAGATTAAAACTTGGTGAAACTACTAGACGCATCTCAGATAAGCAATTATAAGCAAGATTTTTCAACACCCACACCCATTTGTCAAGCACCCATTATCAATACACCCCTAGACGAGTGAAATCAGCTTCTCATAGCAAAGGAGAGAGGTATACCAAATGGGTAAGTAAAAATCTTCTTCATTCAAGATGAGTTTCAAGTTCTAAGCTCAATTTGAGTGCACAAATGGTTAACCAAGATAATGGATTCAAGCCCTCTTCTGTTTAGAGATGAAAACTTGTTCTCAAAGTAAAAATCTCTTCAAAATATTCAGGACAGAAGAATTCTATTTACAATTATGCCTAAATTAGCCTATTATAGTTTCCCAAAATGTCACTAAAATTCAGGACAAAATTGCCCTTCGGGTGATGTGCGCCACAATGTGCACGTTGCACACTGTCTTAAGTTGGACTAGTGGCTTCAGCTTATTTTGGAGGTTGATGAATGCTCAAATCATTCTCCCCAAAGTTAGAGGTCACGAAGATCGTGCAGTAAAACAAAATTTATAATTTCCAATTAGTGTCGGGGTCATACCAAGGGACTTGGAGCTAGCTAAATGAAAATTGTGCAAAACTAGTTCACAATGAGAGTAAATGCTTAAAACGATAAAAGTAAGGGGTTGAGGGAATTGGGATGTTGTCAGTACGATCACATTTCAAATTAAAGCAAATAAACAAAAGCGGGGGTACCAAATTAAGTAGGCGACTAGGGATGTGTATCCGATGGGGCTTTGATCATGGGCTAGGGTGATTATCAATTCACACTTATTCCCCCTTACTGACATTAGTAGCATTAGTCATGAGTATGGATTGTTATCTTTTAATCAAAAACCATATATCTGATAATCTCGGTTAGAGCATCATCAGCTTAATCAACAAACAACCAATCTAAGCTTGGGGAGGTCACACTATCTTTAGCTTAGACCCTTAAGTGGGTGATTCCTTCGATAAGAGCTATTTCTAGCCTCAAATCTGGACGGAGTCCCAATTTCCCACTAGTAATTTCACATCCAAAACCATGAAATCCTCTTTCAAGCAATGACATAGTCAAGTAATGAAAATTAATGTTTGCAACCACCAATTTTAGGATTAAAACTTGGTGAAACTACTAGACCCATGTCAAATAAGAAATTATAAAGATGAATTAACAACACCGACACCCATTTTTCAAGCACCCATCATCAACACACCCATAGACAAGAGAAATTAGCCACTCATAGCAAATAAGAGAGATATACCAAATGGGTAAGTCAAAATCCTCTTCATTGGAGCTAAATCTCAAGTTCTAAGCACAATTTGAGTACACAAATGGTTAACCAAGAGAATGGATTCAAACCCTCTTCTCTTTAGAGAGGAAAACTTGTTATCAAGGCAAAAATCTTTCTAAAATATTTAGGACTGAAGAATGTTAATATAATTTTTCCTAAATGGGCCTTTTATAGTTTTCCAAAATGTCACTAAAATTTAGGACAAAATTACCCCTTCAGGTAGTGTGCGGCGCGATTTACGATTCGCATGTCATGATGTGCACGTCGCACACCCTCTTCAGTTGGACCAGTGACTTCAGCTAACTTTGGGAGCTTCATGCGAAGGGGATGTAGTTCGCACCTTGGAATGTGCACGTCGCACAATGACCGCACCCCTTAAATGATTCTTCAGTGGATTTTGCAACTTCATGCGGAGGAGGTGAAGTTCACATCTTGACTTGTGCGTGTTGCACGACCACTTCATTTCAGGTTAGAATCTCCAGCTTTTCCGAACACTTCACACCTCACAGCTTTTGAGCTCTTTTTGGGTCCATTTTCTTATTTCTCATCATTTATCAAAAGTACATGCATAGACATCAATAAATGCCATAAGAACCTCTAAATCTATTCAAAACATAGCAATAATTCATGGATATAGTCTCAATAAGTTGGTAGAATACCCACTTATCAAACCCCTAAATATGAACTATTGCTTGTCCTCAAGCAAGATACTCACAAAGCAAGAAATGAATTATGCTCTAGACTCAATTAAGGCACAAATGACTAATCTATACTAAAAAATTAAGAAAAAAAATAAACAAAAAACTCAATAAAAAGAGTCAACTACAATGCTCATCTCAATTTGAACCACCACAAATTCGAGGCATTTGGCCATTTCAAAACTTTTTCAAAAAAGGACTTCCTTCTCATTTAAAATTAAGGGAATTTTGTCATTCAAAACAAGACATTTAAGCTTTTCAAGTCATTGTCATGGTTCGTCAAGGTTTGCCTCGACATTTGCCACACAACTTGTCCCATTCATTCCCCTCAATTGAAATAGAGACCTCATGTTTCAATTTGAGTGCATGATGCCACTCATCACAAGAGATAATCCCACTCACACTTATTCAATTCACAAACAATCGGGATTATAGGAGAACCAAAAAGACTCTCACTCTCTCGAGGAAGTTCAAGTGAACACGCATCGAACCATAGGCTTTCCCTTCATGTATATCTCCACTAATATAGGGTAGCCAAGCTCAGAATCACAAAGGACTTGCGGGTTACGATATTGGCTAAGGCTAAGGTGAGGATTTCATTTGGTTGAAGTGGTTAAACCTCCCTAATGCTCTTTGTTCTCATTTCGAACACCGCTCACATTTTCAAAATTCAACTTCACCTTATTTCTCCGTCACACAACCCAAGATTTCTCCTTTTTACTCATGATCATTCAAACTCCTTGTATTGCATTTGTTTGGAAGCACCTATTTTTGATTTTCATTTTGCTCATTGGATTTAACTTTTTTAGCAAATTTTCTATTCAAATCTAAGGTACTACCTTGAACTTTGAGTGCACTTCTTTTTTTCTCCTCATTTTATCACATACACCCCCAAACTTAGGCATTTGCCTATGTTATCATTCATCCCCCCCCCAAACTTAGGATTTTAGCCTACATTTCATTTTAAAGCAATTAGGGATGATGGGTGCCAAGATAGAGGTTCCAAAAAGGTCTAGGTGTTAATAAGGTGCCAAAAAACGGTCACAAGCTCAACAGGTTTCACTAGGGTTGAAATCATGGGAAGTCATTTGGGCGAAATGGCTGTCAAAAAGGGCCTAAGGTCATCTTCCAAGCTCGGTCACACCTAGAATTTCACCTTGAATCACATTCTAGACGACACTTATGCACAAGAATCAAGGTAAAGCCTCACCACACAAGGCATCATGCCACAAGAGTTCTTTTATTAGTCTCAAAATCAATTGGGACAAATGATTTTTGACAAGCTATTCCGAGTTCATTACATACTCGTTTGTGAGTCAATCAAGCCAAAGAGAGAGTGTGCAAGTCATGACAAGAGAATGCTTTTCCTCAAAAATTCATTTTCCTTCTTCCTTTTATTTTTAAAATAATTTTCCAAGATTTTTTTTTGGTGGGACCATTTCGAGACAAGCAACTACGGACTCAATTTTAAAACTAAAACTTGGCATTTTTCCTTAAGAAAGTCGACTCTCAATCTATCATAAGGAAACACCAACCCAGTTCGACACAAAAACAAATAGAAATAAAAAGAAAATAATCAAAACTTTTGCTCCTTGGGAAAGAATCATGGTATTAAGAAAACTCTTGGAGTTTATTTCTAAACTACCATTAACATGGCAAATAAGGCGATATCAAAGAACCCTCCAACCGAAATGGAGCATTGTCCCAAATGATATTAGCTAGAGAAAGTAGAACACTCCCTGAGGTACTTATGCGAAATGCACTACAAGTGGTGCGGCCGCATCTCAATCGCACAATCAAAGCGGCCAATTTAGACTTCATTCTATTTGTTACTTGTGCGAAGGCTGTGCGACATGCACTTTTGAGTATGCGAAATCCCCTAGTGATCGCATGGTGGTGTGGATTTCTTGGAAGAACTGTCAGTCATCTGTTAAGATATGCAAAACTGGTTGCGGCACATACAATTGCCCACACAATCGCTCATGCGACCTACTGTGCATTACGCACCTTCTAAGGTGTGAACACACAAAGTGCCGCACTGTATAGTTATTGCTCACACATCTTTAGATCGACTCTCAACTACTAGGCTAACAAAAATAACATACAAAGTAAAACCAGAAAGTAAAAAAAATACAAAAGTAAAAAGTGCTTGGGTTGCCTCGCAAGAAGTGCTTGGTTTAACATCACAGCTCGCTGAATGTAACTCTCACTCAAGGCTCATCTAAGTAAATGGATTCTACCATTTCAACTTCCTCCGTAATTCCCAAGTACTTCTTCACTCGTTGCCCATTGACTTTGAAAACCAAGCCATCCTTATTTTTCAATTTTATGGCTCCATTGGTGAAGAATTGAAGAACTTTGAAAGGACCCGACCATTTTGACCTTAGCTTTCCCGGGAAAAGCCAAAGACTATAGTTGAATAGGAGAACCCAATCCCCCAGGTGGAACTCTCGCCTCAAAATTTGTTGATCGTGGTAGAGCTTCATTCGGGCTTTGTAGATAGAGGCACTTTCATACGCTCGCATCCAAAATTCATCCATTTCTTTTTTGAGGTCTTCCACTCTAGCACAAACGGCTCTCTCCCAATCTAAGTTTAGCTTCTTCAAGGCCCACATAGCTTTGTGTTCCAATTTGACCAGGAGATGACAAGCCTTGCCAAAGACCAATTAGTAGTGGGACATTCCAATCGGGGTCTTGTAAGCTGTCCTATATGCCTAAAGTGTATCGTCCAACTTGCATGACCAATACATTTGGTGAACATTCACCAATTTTTAAAGGATGGACTTAATCTCCCGGTTGGCCACCTCAACTTGACCATTCGTTCGTGGATGGTAGGGGGTGGCCACTTTGTGTTTGACCCCATATTTCTCAAGTAGAGCGCCAAACAACTTGTTGCAAAAGTGCGACCCTCCATCACTAATAATGGCACGAGGGGTGCCAAACCTCGCAAAGATGTTCTTTTTGAGAAAAGCAGTCACACTTCTCCCTTCATTATTTGGTAAATCCAACACTTCGACCCATTTGGACACGTAGTCCATAGGCACTAGAATGTAGGTATTCCCATGGGAGCTTGTAAAGGGCCCCATGAAATTGATACCCTATACATCAAACAATTCTACCTCAAGGATAGGTGTTAGTGAAAGTTTCTGATGTCGAGATATGCCCCCTCTGTGTTGACACTTTTCACACTCCTTTACCAAATTGTGGGCATTTTGAAACAAGGTAGGCCAATAGAACCCGCTTTGTAACACTTTAGAGGTCGTGCGCATACCCCCATGATATCCACCAACAGGTGACGAATGGTATGCTCTAAGAATAGGTGACATTTCAATTTCTGGTGTACACCTCTGTATCATCCCATTGGCGCAAATCCAGAACAAGTAGGGCTCATCCCAATTATATTTCTAAACGTCGTGGAGGAATTTTTTTTCTAATTTGAGTTCAATCCCTCTGGAAGTAGATAGCTTTCTAAATAATTAGAAAAATACACAAACCAAGGTGTCAAGTAATGAGAAGAAGCCAAAATTCTCTCATTTGGGAATGAGTCATTGATTTCAAGCTTCCCCATAGGCCTTCCTTCTTTTTCCAAATGCGATAAGTGGTCGGCCACTTGATTCTCACACCCCATCCGGTCCGTCACCTCAAAGTCAAACTCTTGAAGAAGTAACACCCACTGGATTAATTGGGGTTTGACATCCTTTTTAGTCATCAAATACCTAATAGCTGCATGGTCAATGTGCACCACCACCATAGTCCCCAAGAGATATGACCGAAATTTCTCAAAAGAAAACACCACAACTAACAATTCTTGCTTCGTAACTGTGTAATTTGTCTATGTTGTGTTCAAAGTTTTGCTTACATAATATATCGGGTGAAAAAGCTTCTCTCTTCGTTGACCAAGCACTGCCCCTAAAGTTACGCCACTGGCATCACACATAAGCTGAAAAGGCTTTGACCAGTCCGGTGCAATGATAATCGGGGTGGAGGTGAGCTTTTCTTTCAAGGTGAGGAAACCAGTCATGCATCTATCATTAAAGTCAATTTTTGCCTCCTTTTCTAACAAGTTACATAAAGGGTAAGACACTTTTGAGAAGTCTTTGATGAACCACCGATTGAATCCGGCGTGGCCGAGAAAACTCTGAATTCCTTTCACAGTTCTCGGAGGGGGTATCTTCGATATAACCTCAATTTTTTCCTGATCAACTTCAAGCCTTTTTTGGAGATCTTGTGCCCCAAAACTATCCCTTCCTTCAACATGAATTGACATTTTTCCCAATTCAACACCAAATTTGTTTCCTCACACTTTTTAAGTACCTCCTCTAGGTGCTCCAAAAAATCATTAAACTCATCCCCAACCACCAAAAAATCATCCATGAAGATCTCTATTGTATCCTCCACCATGTCCGAGAATATCGACATCATACACCTTTGGAAGGAGGCCGGAGCGTTGCAAAGTCCAAAGGGCATTCTTTTGAATGCAAAGGTACCATACAGACATATGAAAGTGGTTTTTTCTTGGTCCTCCGGAGCGATTGAAATTTGATTGTACCTGGAATAACCATCTCAAAAACAATAGAATCCATGACCTGCTAACCAGTCTAGCATCTGATCTATGAACGGGAGAGGGAAATGGTCTTTTTTCGTCCAAGAATTCAATTTCCAGTAGTCCATGCATACTCTCCACCCGGTCACAGGCTTGAGGGCGGTCAACTCATCTTTCTCATTGGGAACTATGGAAATTCCTCCTTTCTTTGGCACACATTGCACTGGGCTAACCCAAGTGCTATCGGATATGGGAAAGACCACTCATGCGTCCAACCATTTAATAATTTCTTTCTTCACCACCTCTTGCATTGGTGGGTTAATCTTTCATTGGTGCTTAATGGAAGGAATGCTTTCCTCTTGGAGGTTCATTTTATATGTGCATATTTCCAAAGGTATACATATGATATCCGCTATGGTCCATCCTAGAGCTTGGATATGCTTCTTCAACACCTTTAGGAAAGCTTCCACTTGCTTGTCGCTCAACTTGTTGGAAATAATGATCGGCAAGGTCTCGTTAGCACCCAAGTAGGCATACTTCAAATGGGAAGGCAATGGTTTGAGTTCCAAGATAGGAGGTTCAATGATTGAAGGTTTAGATGGTGGAGTTTGCCTGTTCTTTAGGTTGAGATCAAGTTTCTTTGGGGGATAAGAGTAGGATCCCATGCCCACAAATGCACAACAAACCTCGTCGAATTCCTCTATCCCCTCACCATCATGATTTAACAGTACCACTTCTAAGACTTCATCGATGAATCCCTCTCTCATGTGTAAATTGACACTGTCATAAATTTTTTCAATTGTGAAATCCATTTGGAGATCACTCGGTTGCCTCATAGATCTATTCACGTCGAAGGTGGCTTCCTCATCATTCAATGCAAACTTCAACTCTCCCGAGTCCATTTTGCTCAAGGTGCGCCCTATTTTTTGGCTAGGTTGCCCCAAGATAATGGGTATCTCAAAGCTCCTTTTGCAATCAATTACCATGAAGTCCATAGGGTACACAATTAGTCCTACCTTGATCAAAATGTCACAGCCGATCCCCACGAGGTGCCTTATTGACCGGTCTATCATAAAGAACTCCATGTTTTTGCTAGTGGGTTGCCCCAACTCCATTCGTTTGAAAGTGGACAATGACATCAAGTTTACACTTGAGTTTTCATCATACACTAACCTAGTGGACTTATGAACTCCCTTCGAATCACAAACAATGTGTACACTTGGCATCACCGCCTCATTGGTGAAATTCCCCGCAAGAATTGCACTACAAAAGGGAGATAGTTGAACTACCCCAACATCCTCTAAGTTGTAAGTGGTGCATAATTCTGTCACAAACTTGGCATACTCAGGCATTTTATTAAAAGCGGTGCTCGCAAGCATATTGATGGTGATTATCTTCAATATAGACTTGAAATCATTTGGATTCTCATCCATTCTTTCTTGTGAAAGTCGCTAAGGGAATGGAGGCGGACATGTAGGGAAAGGTTTGAGAACCTTAGTCTTCTCGCTCTCACATTGAACCAATTTAGTCAAACCATTCCCCTGGACTTGCTTGTCCCAAGGCTTGCTTATCATTAGTGTTGCAACATCAACGTGGTTGATGGAGTTCTCAACACCACTACTCCTCTCTTCATTCTTGGCTTGCAAAGATTTTAATTGCAAACTAAGACAAAGCATTCTATCTTCAAGACATTCAATGGCTACAGAGTGAAATTGCACGGTTTGGGAAAGACTTCTAAGGTTATGGATCAACTCCTCAATGACTCCATAGGTTGCCCCTACTTTCTCTAATACCTTCACAAGCATACTTTCCATTCTAGAGTCTTCATATTGTTCATTCTGACCTTGATTCCCATGTTCACATCTGCCTATGAGGGCTGACATGGGAACCCACCTCATGGACAGCTGTAGACCCCTCATCACTACCATTATTCGTGCTCTCACCATCTTCTATCGATCTCACACCCCCTAAAACACCAATGGTGTTAATGTTTTTAACTCACTCATTTGAGACACTCCTTACCATAAATTCAAGGAGTGTGGAAGTGATTTATAACTCTCTGTTCCTTCATGTATCATTCTTTAACCAATCCTCAATATCTTTAGAGGAGGTTGCACCCATTGCTCCCTTAGCTCCCAAAAATCCAACTTATGGTTCAACAAGGTATCCAAAATCAAGTGCAAATTAGTTGAGTGAGAAGTACTAGCATTTGATGTTTGAGTGACGTGTGCCTGCAATCAACCACAAGCAACAAACAAAAGTAAAAGAAACACGTACTCTCAAAGTGATTTCAAATAAACAATCAAAAATAACTATCAACTCATGTCCCCAACAACAATACCATTTTTGATAAACGCTCAAATCGTGCTCCCCAAAGTTAGAGGTCACGATGATTGTGCAGCAAAACAAAATTTATAATTCCCAATGAGTGTCAGGGTCATACCTAAGGGACACAGAGCTAGATAAATGAAAATTGTGCAAAATGAGTTCATAATGAGTAGGCGACTAGAGATGTGTATCCGATGGGTCTTTAATAATGGGCTAGGGTGATTATCAATTAACACTTATTCTCGCTTATTGACATAAGTAGCATTGTTCATGGGTATGGATTGTTATCTTTTGATCAACAACCATATATCTGATAATCTCGGTTAGAGAATCATCAGTTTGATCGATAAAAAACCAATCTAAGCTTGGGGAGGTCACACTATCTCTAGCTTAGACCCTTAAGTGGATGATTCCTTCGATGAAGAGCTATTTCTAGACTCAACTATGGATGGAGTCCCAAGTTCCCACTAGTAATTTCACATTTGAAACCATGAAATCCTCTTTCAAGCAATCACATAGTCAAGAAATGAAAATTAATGTTTGTAACCACCAATTTTAGGATTAAAACTTGGTGAAACTACTAGACCAATGTCAAATAAGCAATTATAATGATGAATTAACAGCACCCACACCCATTTATCAAGCACCCATCATCAACACACCCCTAGATAAGAGAAATTAGCCACTCATAGTAAAGGATAGAGATATACCAAATGGGTAAGTCAAAATCCTCTTCATTGGAGTTGAATCTGAAGTTCTAAGCTCAATTTGAGTACACGAATGGTTAACCAAGAGAATGGATTCAAACCCTCTTCTCTTTGGAGAGGAAAACTTGTTCTCAAGGCAAAAAGCTTTCTAAAATATTCAGGGCTGATGAATGTTATTACAAAAGTGCATAAATTGGCCTTTTATTGTTTCCCAAAACGTCACTAAAATTTAAGACAAAATTGGCCTTTCAGGTGGTGTGCGGTGTGATGTGAGGTTCGCACGTCATGATGTGCGCATCACATACCCTCTTTAGTTGGACCAGTGACTTCAGCTAACTTTGGGAGCTTCATGCGAAAGGAGTGTGGTTTGCACCTTAGAATGTGCGCGTCGCACAGCGACTGCACCCCTCAACAGATTCTTCAGCGGCTTTTGCAACTTCATGCAGAGGAGGTGAAGTTTGCACCTCGGCTTTTGCGTGTCGCACGACCACTAAATATTAGGTCAGAATCTCCAACTTTTTTGAACACTTCACACTTTACTCATTTCGAGCTCTTTTACGGTCCATTTCCTTGTTTCTCATCATTTATCAAAAGTACCTGCATAGACATCAATAAAGGCCATAAGAACCTCTAAATCTATTAAAAACATAGCAGTAATTCATGGATATAGGCTCAATAAGTTGGTAGATTACCGACTTATCATAGGCTTTGTGCGAAAAAAGTGCGGTTTGCACATTGGGTTGTGCGCGTGGCACAACGATCACACTTCTTAGCATATTCTTTAGTGAATTTTGTATATCCATATGGCAAAGGTACATTCTGCACCACAGCTTGTGCGTGTTGCACATGCACTGCATCTCAGGCCAGAATCTCCATTTTTATGATCCTTCCACACTTCACTCCTTTTGAGCTCTTTTTGGGTCCATTTCCTTGTTTTTCATCACTAAGTAAAAGTACCTGCATAGACATTAATAAAGGCCATAAGAACTTCTAAATCTATTCAAAACATAGCAATAATTCACGGAATTTGGCTCAATAAGTTGGTAGATTACCGAATTATCAAACTTCCAAATTTGAACTATTGCTTGTCCTCAAGCAAGATACTCACAAGGCAAGGAATGAATTATTCTTTTTACTCAATCAAGGCACAAAGGATTATTCTATGCTAAAAGTTAAGAAAAAGAATAAAAAAAAGACTCAAACAAAGACTCAACTATGATGCTCATCTTAATTTGAACCATCACAAATTCAAGGCAATTGTTCATTTCAAAAAAAAAATCTTTTCCAAAAGGAATTCATTTCTCATTCAAACCCAAGAGAATTTTGTCATTCAAAACAAGACATTTTAGCTTTTCAAGTCATTGGCATGGACCATCAAGGATTGCCTCGAGATTCGCCACATAACTTATCTCCTTTATTCCCCTCAATTGAAATGGAGACTTCATGTTTCAATTCGAGAGCATGATTCCACTCACCATAAGAGAGGATCCCACTTACAATCATTCAATTCACAAACAACGGGATTATAGGAGAACCAAGAAGACTCTCACTCTTTCAAGGAAGTTCTAGTGCATATGCGGCGAACAATAGGCTTGCCCTTCATGTAAATCGCCACTAATGTAGGGTAGCCAAGCTCGAAATCACCAGGGACTTGCGGTTTACAATGTTGGCTAGGGCTAAGGTAAGGATTTCATTTTGTTCAAGTGACTAAGCCTCCCTAATGCTCTTTGTTCTCATTTCGAACACCACTCTCATTTTCAAATTTCAACTTCACCTTATTTCTCCCTCACACAATCCAAGCTTCTCCTTTCTAATCATGATCATTCAACTCCTTGTATCGCCTTCATTTGATAGAACCTATTTTTGCTTTTAATTTTTTGCTCACTCGATTGACTTTTGGAGCAATTTTCAATTCAAACCTTAGGTGCTACCTTGCACTTGAAATGCATTCCTTTTCTTTTCTTCATTTGATCATGTACACCCCCAAACATAGGATTTTGCCTACATTGTCTTTTCATTACCCCCATCAAACTTAGCCTTTTAGCATACTTTTCACTTTCAAGAAATTAGGGAGGACGGGTGCCAAGACGGAGATTCAAAAAAGTCCAAGATGTTAACAAGGTGCCAAAGAATGGTTACAAGCTCAAAGGGGTTCACTAGGATTGATGTCATGGAAAGTCATTTGGGTGAAGTGTATATCAAAAAGGGCCTAAGGTGATCTTCCAAGCTCGGTCACACCTAGAATTTTGCCTTGAATCACATTCGGGGCACGTTCTAGATGACACGCATTCACGAGAATCAAGGTAAAGCCTCACCACACAAGGTATCATGCCACATGACTTCTTTCATTAGTCTCAAAATCAATTGGGACAAATGATTTTTTGACAAGCTATTCCGAGTTCATTACACACTTGTTTGTGAGTCAATCAATCTAAAGCGAGAGTGTGCAAGTCATGACAAGAGAATGTTTTTCCTCAAAAATTAATTTCCCTTCTTCCTTTTATTTTCAAAAACAATTTGCCAAGAATGATTTTTTGGTGGGCCCATTTTGAGACAAGCAACTACGGACTCAATTTAAGACTAAAACTTGACATTTTCCCTTAAGAATGTTGCCTCTCAATCTATTATAGGGAAACACCAACCCGGTTCAACACAAAACAAAAAAAGAAAAAGAAAATAATCAAAAGAATCGTGGTATTAAGAAAACCCTTGGAGTTTATTGCTAAACTACTATTAACAAGGTGATATCTAATTTTGCGCTCATGATTTAATTAATAACAAGCCTCAGTGTAGGCCTGTAGCGCATTTGCAAAGCATGGGTAGTAAGACAATGGGACATGTAAGACCAACCCAGCAACACATGCTCAACAACCAAAAATCAGCCTGGCGAGGGTGCAAATAAGATCAAAACAAAAGCATAAGTAAAAGGCCCAACAAGGGAAATATGCATCACAATCATCCAAAATATGCCCGACAAGGGCCAAATCAAATCAAGCAGAACTAAAGGCAATAAAGATAATATCTCAAGCCCAATCATGGGCACCAACATAAAGCAAGTAAAGCCACCCCCTCCCCACAAAAGGAGCATTGCCCTGAATGCAATGAGCTCATGGGAAAGAAGGGTGAACTCCCTGGAGGCTATGCCTCTTCATCATCACCATCAGAGCTCTTTCCACTCGAGCGAGCACCACCCTTTCTAAAGTGCACAGAAAGTGTCGAGTTGTGAAGGACTTGCTGGAACTCAGGGTCCTCATCATCATCCATACCAACATCCTTATTATTAGGGTGCACATCCTCATCATCCTTATAGGATGCAAACAACTCATCTATGGGGCCGCGCATTAGACGGGTCTTAGGTAAGGAGCTTAAATCTGCCACTTTGATTGGGGCTTTTCCTTTATCTTTGGCCACATCCTTCTTGAGTTCTTTAATGGACCCTTCAATTATATCCACCCTTTGGCAGGGTGTGGTCACTTTGTCGACCACCCTACAGATAGCTTTCTTGACAGCCCTGTCAATCAACCCCGATAAATCTCTGGCCAAGTCACTCAATTGCCTCTCATAGTTGTATGTTTTATCAACCATATCCTGAAGACCATTTTTGTCGATGAAGGTGCAGAGGTATGGGCATGTGCCTCTGAAGTAGCTCGAGATGGGTATGAGGCTATTGCTTTGGCATCTAACTCATCCCTTTCAACATCTATCACTCCCTCCACCCTATGCTTCTTGAATTTAGGGGCATCCCTGTTGGTCTTCTTATCATGGTTGATAGTCCTGATAGCATAAGTCAACTTATCAGAATGGAGGGTAGGGACATCAGCCTTAGCACAAAGCTTAGTAATCAGCACTGGGAAGGGGAAGGAATTATTTCCTCGCTGAGCTTTTCTCCTTATCACTATAGCTTCCAATTCCCCAAAGTTTACATGCTCTCCCATCATAATGGCCACAATTAGAATGGCCCCATCTTGACTTATCTTCTGATCATTTTGGGATGGAAAGAAACGATTGCGGATGAGTACATACCAAAGAAAAGCTTCAAAGAGCAAGGACTTCCTTGGAATTTCTCCCTCCCATGGTGGACCAAATAGGGACACCCTCAGCAATGACATGAGTTATTTCACGATAACGCTTTGGATCCGCACCCAACCTAGCTAAGAGTGCAGGGGAAGGCTCAATTGGGTGACTCCAATAAATGGCGTTGAAGGCAGCTGGGGTGACAGAAACTTTTTTGCCTCGAACGACAACTAAATCCAAATTAGGGAACTTGTCCTTGTTCCCTGTGTATCCCTTGGAGTTATGTGTGGCTTAATAAGCCACAAAGAATTCCCGAACTATCTTATCATAATACCCACCGGGCACAACCTAGAATGGCTACCACTCATAGTCGGCAAATTGATGGTGCATGTTTGAAATGTTATCCTTAACTTCCCCAGATTAAAACTCTGCTCCACAATGAAGGTTCTATTGTTGTCTCGCTTATAGAAGGCTTTCATGCCTTTTACCCCAAATCAAAGCCTTGCTTCTTCTGTGGCAGACAATTGCCCTGGTTGGCCTCCCATATTTCTCATGCTAGAAGACATATTCTGCATACAGAGATTGTGAGCCAAAAATAAAAAACAAAACCTAAAAAGAAGTTACTAACTACAAAGGATGGAATGCAACGGACTAGAAAAACACAGTAGGTGACTGAAGCTTGTGTGGACCACATACAAAACACACTAGCAGGAGTGTGCATCACATGTGCTATCGCACAAGCTAACAGAATCCTACAGGGATTTTTTATCAAGGTGCAGAGATGGTACTGTCCGCACTAGCAAAAGTGCGCATCACACCACACTTCGTCCCTTGAAGCAGTGATTGGATCTTTCTTTTCAACATGTTGTGATGCCTTATATGACCCGCACATCAACATCAATGCATCACATGCAAAACACATAAAGGCACAATTAGAATTTTTGGTTCCCTGTGTTTTTATGAATTACGCATGTGATCCGTAGACCAAGATGTGCTTAGACACTTGGCACCATGCAACAAACCCATCAATCATTAAACAAGGGGGATGAGGGATATCATGATCACTACATCCGGGTACTCAGACTTTTCTGGATTTCCATTAATAACCACAACAAGAAAGCAAAGAACTTAACAACTTCCCTTAAGATGGACGTTACCCCATCTATCATCGGGAACATCAAGCCCTTACTTGTATTAATGGGCACCAAAAAATTTTAGCAATAATTAACCCCTCCCCACACAAGATCAAACACCCAAAGATAATTTGTAACAACGAATCATGGGCATACAAGTAGACAAATTCAGCCTCATAATTGATTTTCAACATGACCTTATGACTAATGACAATTTTCCCTTAAGAACGATGTCACCCAATCTATAATCGGGCCAAACCATTCGTCAATAACAAATGGGTTACTCAGACTTCACCTCAAACATAGATTTCAAGGACAAAATTCACTACCATTCAACATGAATTAGAAAAATTCAAGTTCTACCAAGGTGACAATAGGCAAAATTATGAAGACAACTCAAAATTGGGGACCCAAAATTTTCATATCTCACCCAAAATCAACATGGCAATTCTACTACGCATGCTTCACAATATGAGTTCCCAATCTTCATAAAAGCAAGCATTTAACATCAAGGAGCTTACCACAAGTGAATATTAGGTAGAGAGAAGTGAAAATTAAAGCTTTTTGTAGTGCAACAAAGGTGACCCACTTAGCTTGCCCAGAGAAACTAGCGGTGACGATAGTGGCAGAGCGGTGGAGATAGTTGGGTGAGAGGAGGCGAATATTTTGGGGAAGTCTGAGGGATTTAGAGAGAATTTTGAGAGAGAAATTGAGAAGTTAGAGAGAGAGTATGGTGAAGGTGGTGGTTTTAAGAAGAAAAAGAAGAAGAAAAGTCGGCCGAGTCATCTCCGAGTTGGGTTGGTCAACAAGTTAGGTCAATGAAAATTCAAATTTACCTCTTATGCACTGCGACATACGATTCGCACCAGCCTTAGTGCAGACCGCATGGCGTTTTGCACATTGCCTTTTTCTCCCCTGGGTTTGCCCAGGCTTCTGGTGTGCCATGGCAACAGAGGTGCGATGCGCACTTGGGCTCGTGCAAACCGCACGGTCCAGTTGTAATGAACCTTTTCGGTCATTTACACGTTTTTGCCTTTCTTGTACAATTAGAGCTTACTTGTAGCGGCCCAAGTCATTTATGGCTTGTCGGGACCGGTAGTTTGGTGCCCGGGACATTTGTTTTGTCTTTATGGACGTTCTTCATTTTAGAGCTTCAACTTTGGAAATCATTGACTTCCGACAACATTCTTGGTAATATCAAAGAATTAAACCAAGGTTATAGGTCAAAGGAATCCCTTACTCAAAAGTTTGGGTTAAAGAAATGCCTCGTGTAACACCTCGCCCGTTTGGAAGGTTTAAAGTAACCCGTGCGTTTGGGGTAAGAGTAATAGTGTCTAATATACTAAGAAGGATGTGTTATGAGGTATTATAATTGCAAAATGGTCGTATGATAAGTTTTGAAGTCAAGCAAGTTGCAAAACAAAAGTCGGAAAAAGTTATTGTAAATTCCTTTAAGAAATTCTCTTGAAATTTGGGTTAAATGTCTTGGGGTGTTTCTCCCTATCTATAAAGAGTTAGTAGGCCCCCAATATACTAATATGAAGGTCTACGAGTCTAGTTTATAATGCACTAAACCGTTCGTCCATACGACTTCAGAATAGAGAGATATTCATGTTTTCGTAAGACTGCACAACCAGACACGTCAAAGCGGGGCCCACATCCTAAGTCGGTTTGCCTTTATAAATCAGCTTCTACTTCGTTTTTAACCCAAAAAAATAGACCAAAACCTTAAAAAATCAGATATACACCTTAGAAATAATCCATGGACCTTGATCCTTTCAATTCGGAAGTTTAACGGAAGTTGCTCTACGTCGCGAGCTCATCGTCGTGGTATAGTTTTCTCGTCGTTTTGGCTCCGTTTGTTGCTACTGCAAGGAGGCAGCTCGTAGAACTGATATTTTTATGGTATTATCATTTGATTATCATAAAGTAAGGGTTCTAAATCTTCGACTCATTCTTAATTTGAGCTTTAGAATCAATTCCGAGGAGAACTTATTGTTATCGGCATGTTTGTCGTATTTTCTTGCCGTATATTGTTACAGCTCGTGGTGGGTCCTTATAACAGAATGTTTAGCTTGGTATTTAAAATCTTTTTGTCGAGGTAACCTTCCTCCTATGACCCTCCTTCATTATTATATGTTCTAGTATTGTTTTATGGATTTCTGAGCCCCGAAATGGAATTTTGGATTTGTGGCTTTGGACAGCCCCTTTATCTTGTTATGTTTGGTTATTGTTGTGGTGTTCTGGTTATGGTAAGGTGCTGGAGGGATTGAGAAATTGTGCGATTCTTTTTGTGATTAGTGATTGGATTGGACAAACGTGAAGTATGCCTTGAAATAGTGCCTCTGGAGCTCGTCGCTCCTTGGAGATGTGGTTAACGTATTTTTGTTGGATTTAACTGCCATTTGTTATTGTTATTGGACTTATTTTTATGCTTTGGAGTTGGCTGGTCGTGAGTGTGACATTAACACCTTATCAATTGGCTATGGCTCGTTCTTGCAGCCTTGTCGATTCTAGCAATTGTTCCATTACCTTGGTTGGTCAGGCTTCATATAGACGCCTTTGGGGCTTCAGTTGAAAGTATTTGTTTTGTGTGATTCAGAGCTTCCTGGAGCAGTTCGAGCCTAGACGACGTCGTTCCCGCAGCTAGTCATCGGATGACAGGTAGATTATGGTTTTCCCCTATCTAGACTCTGCGTATATAGGCTATAACTGCATTAATTAGCATCCTTGGATGGGTTGTTATAGGTTGGTACCCCAGACATTGTCCACCTTGTTCGTCCATTATTTCATGCGTTGTTTGTAGTATTCGTTTAGTATTTTATATTACCCTTGTGGTCCTGTGTGGCCTTGTGTTGACACTGGAACATATATAGTGGGCTATTTGGGAATGTCCGCGAGTCCCGGACATAGAGATTATCCTTTTAGGCTGGTTATGTCTGCTGAGTAGATTTTGGGCCTGTGCAGGGCTGATAGGAACTGTTGTGAGCCGTTGGGCTACTTTAATATTTGTGTACGAGAATATCATCCATGAAAAAGGTTTTCCCCTGCATGTTTTACTACAGTTTTGGCTGCGAGCCACTACTGACAGTTTTCCTAAATCTGCATGGCCCTGGGAGCCCTTTTTGGTACTGTTGATGATAAAAAAGGGGATTTTTTGATGTTTTCGCACTGATTTTATTACTGGTACTAGTCTCTGCGGGGCAGAGCACTAGACTTGATTTTATTACTGATACTAGTCTCTGCGTGGCAGAGCACCAGACTTAATTTTATTACTGATACTAGTCTCTGCGGGGCAGAGCACCAGACTTGATTTTATTACTGATACTAGTCTCTACAGGGCGGAGCACTAGACTTGATTTACTACAGTTTTAGACCCGGTTACGCCCGGGCACCCTTGGAGGGGTTTTTGAGGCATTTTATACTACTTTAGTTCTGGAGAAGGTCTGGGCATGCATATTTGAGACTGGGTCTCTATCTTGATCCCGGACTTGCTTCCGGATGACATGTGTTGATACTGAGTTTTAGTATGGGGTCGGGGACCTTCATGGACCTTGCTGCTCTAGGCCGGGGGCTTTAGGATGCGTGCGCCGGAGGGAAGGGTATACGGTGGAGTAGAGGTATACAGGCTGAGTCCTTCCATGAAACCTGCCTGCTGGGCCTGATTGGCACTGGAGGAGGTACATACAGAGGTTCTATTTCACACATCATATCATATCATATCATATCATGCATTGGATTCCACCCTTGTTTGTTGTGTGTTCAGTGTACGCTCCGGTAGTATGGGATGCCGGAGGGTTTGTTTTCACTTGATTGTGTTCCTCGGTTTTATGGGCGGCCGTAAGGACTGTAGGTAGACTATATTTACTCCTGTTTTTACTTAGAGCTTGTCTTGGCACCCGGTTCTTGAAAGATTAGTGATGGCTATCCTGTTGAGGCTTTGGTTGTGGGATTTTTGATTATTGAGAGGGCTTTGGAGTCCTATCTTATTGAGGCACTTTTGTGTGGCCTTCTGAGCAGAGTGTGAGACTCTGGTTCTATTCTTGTGGGAAGTTGAGTGGTATCTCTCGATTATTGTGGCCTAGTTTTTTCATCCTAGGGTTGTACTTGTGAGGTGATTCCCTGCTTATGCTATCATATGATTGGATTGGTGTTATGATTTCCTTATACTAGTTGATTCCATTTTTAGTATGTTAGACTTCTCTCCGTCATTTCCTTCCACTTGAGGTTACCGGTATACCGCTATTTTCTCAACTCTCTCTCTACTTACTTATATTGTTGTGCATGGACTCCAGGTGCGTTCTCCTTTCCTTCACCTGTGATTCTGAGTAATTGTATCTCTGTGCTAGCATGTGTTACTTGAACCTCTTGGTAATGGATGATCTGTGCTAGCTCCTTGTGCCTTGTTTATTGCTTCAGTGACTGCTTTCTTCCTATCTATTACTTACTGCTTTTATATCTTATATGCGCTAAGTCGGCCTGTGATACCTACTGAGTACCCATGGTTTTGGTTCTCATACTACACTTCTGCACTTTTTTGTGCAGATATTAGCTGAGCTTTCGCCATTGATAACGTTGGAGACTCGTGCATCTTTTGGATCTTTTAGACTAAGGTGAGCGCCTGACGGTCGGGGCTTGTCTACATCTCATCTATTGTACTGTTGCTCCTTGTACTTTCGGAGGCAATTTATGTTGTATTTTGTTACTACTAGCACTTGTATCCTATTAGAAGCTTTTGTACTATTGATACCAAGTCTTGGGGTTGGTGTAGTTTCCTTTATGTATTTATATTCGAGTTTTGCTTTCTCTTATTTCTGCTTGCTGGTGCATTTTGGTTAGGTAGTAGCCCATTACTAACCATTCTGGGCTATGGGAATTGGTTCGCCTACTGGGGGATTGTAGGTGCCATCATGACTTGAGAAATCGGGTCGTGACAGCTTGGTATCAGAGCTCTAGGTTCACCGGTGTCATGGTAAAGAAGAAAGTGTCTAAGTAGAGTCTCGTGGATTTGTACGATGACGTCCGTATCCTATCTGCGGGAGACTACAGGGAATTGGTAGGAAATATTTCATCTTTTTGGCTCCTCATCGTGCGTTCCTGACTCTATTGACTTTTAAACTTTGGTTGTTCATTCATTCTCGAATTTCTCAGACAAATGCGATAGCGGTTGGTGCCGAGGATTCTGTACCTATTGCTTCAATGCTTCTATCAGCACCAGGACTCCAGAGTGAGGCTTTACCGCACTAAATAGGGGGTGTGGGGTCAACCCAACCTCCGACTGGATTTATAGCGACCTTAGAGCTTCAGGACATCGTGGCTAGGACTCTGAGTCCTCTGGTGAGTGTTTCAGTACCTGGTACTGTGAGTGGTGCTTCAGTTATAGTTAAGCTTCTAGTTCTTCAGCAGGGTTGTCTATCGGTATTGGGGTACGAGTCGAGATTTTCCCATCAGATTTCATCCGGTATAGGCTATTTTTGGTTTGGTGAGCATGGGCACTTTACTAGGAATTACCCCAGGATTGTGTATCCCAGACAGCTTGGTTGTTATCATTGTGGAGAGATTGGTTACCTTTATAGATATTGTCCCCGGCGAGGGCTGGTTAGGCCTTTAGTTTCGACTACTCAGTCGAGAGTTATATCCCATCAGCTTGATACTCCTCTTGGTGGGCCAGAGGTAGAGGTTCCTGATATCGTTGCTCCAGGTTAGGCTGTTGCTACCTTCGACTTGTTATAGTCCTGCTCGTGTTGCGACTCTATCCCTTCTGTCGTGTAATTGCTTATATGCCTACCTGCTACTTGTTTAAGTTGTTTGACTACTTGAATTGTAGTATCGATATGTTATTTTGTTGGTAGTTTATTTTTTAGTAGTGGATGGGGGTAAGTTAGCCTTGAGAGGTGTTTTCCCGGAGTTGTAGCTCGTGGGTAGTTCTTGTTAGTCTATTTCTAGTTGGGTTATCCCTGTTCATTGTGATTTTGGACTTGTGGTTGAGTTGCCCTTGTTAAACGGTCCTAGATGGTTGTTGCCTAGGCCGTTATCTAGCGTGGCTAGAGATCCATGTGATGGTTTAGTGTATTACCGGTAGTTGGGCCGGAGTTGAGATTTTGCCTCAGTTGGGAGATATTGGTTATGCTAGTGCGCATAGATTGGTTTGGTCTCCCGAGTGTCTAGAGTCGACCCTCTTTGTTGATTAGTTTAGGAGGTTGGCAGGTATGTGGGTTGTTCCCATAGTCTCCTCAACTTCCTGGTCCGCTGGGTGTTTTGTTGTATCCCTAGCTCCAGTTGGAATGAATCTTGATCGTAGTCCTTTCGATGAGCTCTGGATGTTGGCATCGTGATTGGGTCTTGACTTAAAGCACTTCCGAGTAAGTGTTGATCGTAACCTCATGGTTAGGTTGTATTTGTAAGCATTTCGGGTGAGTTGGGCATCCGGCCCATCCTTATCCTGCCTTATTGAATTTGACGTGTAGCTATGAGTAGTAAGGTAATGCCTTCAGGTTCTTATTCGAAAAAGGATTTGTAAGGTTTAGTATGTGCTAAGGAAGAATTTTTGTTTAGATGAAAAAGAAGGGAGATACTCTTTGTATGTGTGTATGTGTACTCGTAGTTGCCTGAGGTGGCGATGAAGGTTTGCTTTGGGATTGTGTGTCGGTGATTCGATTCAGCCGTCTACACATTGCTGTGGGTTTTCCATCGATTGGTTTTGTTTCAGTAGCAACTGTGGTGTTGGCAATTTTCATATTCGGGCCTAGTTGGCTTGGGTTCTTACGGGTTCATTGGCAGCATACTGGTTCGACCAAGGCTTTAGTTGGTAGTTTTGAAAGTTGGGATTCAAAATCATGGCTTGGCAGATTACATCGGATGGTTCGTGGCAATTTCTATTTGGTTGCTGCATCCTAGTACCGGGAGGCAGTGGGTGCGGGCAACTTTGCTTCTTTACTTCTGTTGCGGATACGACTATTGTCCTTGGACACCTAGTCCTTGGCAAACCTCTACAAGAGTCAGGATATTCTTGATTTCAGCTGTATTCTAGTTAGTATGAGATCCTTCTACCATGGTTGGACAGCCTCAGCGACGTAAGTTTGAGCTTCAGTAGTGGTGTATGCTTTATGTGGTCAGCTTGTGCAGGTTGAAACTAGCGTTGCTATTTTGAGTTCTGATGATACGTAGAGACTGATAATAGCCATTCGTTTGCCCAGGATTTGAAAGCTTGTTTAATCGATTCCTCCGGAGGTATTGTTTATGTGGGGTTCTAGTGTTGGTTAGACTCGGCCTGTATGGACGAGAAGTTCATTATGATATATGCTTCGAAGTGGTTGGTTGCTTGCAGAACCAGTAGAGAGGTTGATTCGAGCCAAAGGAATGAGTTGAAAGTATATGCAAAAATTTCTATGGCTAGATGGTAACTTTGAACCCCAGGCACCTTTTCCTTTGCCTTCGGGTTGTTTGGACTTGATATTTATGGCATGGTGGACTTCTTCCTGAGAGATTCATAAGGCAATTTCACATTCAAATGGTGTTCGAGTGTTCAGAGTAGCAGTAGTGTTTTCTAGAGTTGGGAGCTTGGCTCATGGTTACAGACTTCGTGGTAGGCTTACCACACTTCTTGCCGGATCGTGGTTTTGGTTTGGGTCTTTTGGGAAGGTTGCCCTAGTTCATTCACTTTCAGTTGATTCAGACTTGCAACGGTTCAGTTAGAAAGTTCGATGTTAGCAAAAGTGTTCGTTCGTTGGTTGGTGGTCAGTCAAGGCAGGTAACTTTAGATTCAATGATATGCTACGGGTTGTTATCTTGGATGGCAAAGGCTAGTAGCCTATATCTTGGCTTAAAACGCATTTGAATAAAATGGGTGACTTCGTTCGTGGTAAAGTATAAGAAGGAACTATGGATCTCTAGTGTGTCAGTTGATGCTTCGAGGGTGGTTTGAGTGTTCAGCTTGTATGCAGATTCCTTTTTGTGGCGCTAAAGGATTCAGTTCAGAATAAAAAAAAAAGGGGGCTTTTGCGGAACAGCGGGTTCATGAGTTAGAGTTTTGGGTTGATGGATTTTATGGTAAACTTGGTATGGTTTTAAGGATTCGAGTTTTGTGTGTTGATAGCCTTGGTGCTCTAGTTTCGGTGTTGTGTAGGTGATTTTTGGTCAAGATTCTCGAGGTTCAGTTTGGGTTGGTAGATCTTTGGAGGTTGAAATCTAGCCTGGCTAGTAAGAAATTAAGGCTTGGTTGCTTTCTTTGGTTCTGTTCTATTGGGTGTCGTCCGGTCGTGAAGGTTACCCGGGTTGTCTGAGAGAGTAGTACGGGCGTGGTATCTGTTGTCCTTAAATCTCTGGTATTTTATTCCTTCCTGACTTTCGGGGACGAAAGTCTTTTTAGTAGTGAATAATGTAATGACTCTTTTTGGTCATTTACACATTTTTGCCTTTCTTGTACCATTAGAGCTTACTTGTAGCGGCCCAAGTCATTTATCGCTTGTCGGGACCGGTAGTTTGGTGCCCGGGATGTTTGTTTTGTCTTTATGGTCGTTCCTCATTTTAGAGATTCAACTTTGGAAATCGTTGACTTCCGACAACATTCTTGGTAATATCAAAGAATTAAACCAAGGTTCTAGGTCAAAGGAATCCCTTACTCAAAAGTTTGGGTTAAGGAAATGCCTCGTGTAACACCTCGCCCGTTTGGAAGGTTTAAAGTAACTCGTGCCTTTGGGGTAAGACTAATAGTGTATAATATACTAAGAAGGATGTGTTATGAGGTATTATAATTGCAAAATGGTCGTATGATAAGTTTTGAAGTCAAGCAAGTTGTGAAACAAAAGTCGGAAAAAGTTATTGTAAATTCCTTTAAGGAATTCTCTTCAAATTTGGGTTAAATGTCTTGGGGTGTTTATCCCTATCTATAAAGAGTTAGTGGGCCCCCAATGTACCAAATTTAAGGTCTACGAGTCTAGTTTCCAACGCACTAAATCGTTCGTCCATACAACTTCAGAATAGAGAGATATTCATGTTTTCGTAAGACTGTGCAAGCAGACACGTCAAAGCGGGGCCCACATCCTAAGTCGGTTTGCCTTTATAAATCAGATTCTCCTTCGTTTTTAACCCACAAAACCAGACCAAAACCTTACAAAATCAGATATAAACCTTAGAAATAATCCATGGACCTTGATCCTTTCAATTTGGAAGTTTAACGGAAGTTGCTCTACGTCGCGAGCTCATCATCGTGGCATAGTTTTCTCGTCGTTTTGGCTCCGTTTGTTGCTACTGCAAGGAGGCAGCTCGTGGAAATGATATTTTTATGGTATTATCATTTGATTATCGTAAGGTAAGGGTTCTAAATCCTCGACTCATTCTTAATTTGAGCTTTAGAATCAATTCCGAGGAGAACTTATTGTTATCGGCATGTTTGTCGTGTTTTCTTGCCGTATATTGTTACAGCTCATGGTGGGTCCTTATAACAGAATGTTTAGCTTGGTATTTCAAAGCTTTTTGTCGAGGTAACCTTCCTCCTTCGACCCTCCTTCATTATTATATGTTCTAGTATTGTTTTATGGATTTCTGAGCCCCAAAATGGTATTTTGGATTTGTGGCTTTAGACAGCCCCTTTATCTTGTTATGTTTGGTTATTGTTGTGGTGTTCTGGTTATGGTAAGGTGCTGAAGGGATTGGAAAATTGTGCGATTCTTTTTGGGATCACATACGATAGTGATTGGATTGGACAAACGTGAAGTATGCCTTGAAATAGTGCCTCGGGAGCTCGTCGCTCCTTCGAGATGTGGTTAACGTATTGTTGTTGGATTTAGCTGCCATTTGTTATTGTTATTTGAGTCATTTTTATGCTTTGGAGTTGGCTGGTCGCGAGTGTGACATTAACACCTTATCAATTGGCTATGTCTCGTTCTTGCAGCCTTGTCGATTCTAGCAATTGTTCCATTACCTTGGTTGGTCAGGCTTCATAGAGACGCCTTTGGGGCTTCAGTTGAAAGTATTTGTTTTGTGTGATTCAGAGCTTCCTGGAGCAGTTCGAGCCTGGACGATGTCATTCCCGCAGCTAGTCATCGGATGACAGGTAGGTTATGGTTTTCCCCTATCTAGACTCTGCGTATATAGGCTATAACTGCATTAATTAGCATCCTTGGATGGGTTGTTATAGGTTGGTACCCAAGACCTTGTCCACCTTGTTCGTCCGTTATTTCATGCGTTGTTTTTAGTATTCGTGTAGTATTGTATATTACCCTTGTGGTCCTGTGTGGCCTTGTGTTGACTCTGGAACATAGATAGTGGGCTATTTGGGAATGTCCGCGAGTCCCGGACATAAAGATTATCCTTTTAGGCTAGTTTTGTCTGTTGAGTAGCTATTAGGCCTGTGCAGGGCTGATAGGAATTGTTGTGAGCAGTTGGGCTACTTTAATATTTGTGTGCGAGCATATCATCCATGAAAAAGGTTTTCCCCTGCATGTTTTACTACAGATTTGGCTGCGTTTCACTACTGACAGTTTTCCTAAATCTGCATGGCCCTGGGAGCCTTTTTTGGTACTGTTGATGATAAAAAAAGGGATTTTTGGATGTTTTCGCACTGATTTAATTACTGGTACTAGTCTCTTCGGGGCAGAGCACCAGACTTGATATTATTACTGATATTAGTCTCTGCGTGGCAGAGCACCAGACTTAATTTTATTACTGATACTAGTCTCTGCGGGGCAGAGCACCAGACTTGATTTTATTACTGATACTAGTCTCTGCAGGGCGGAGCACTAGACTTGATTTACTACAGTTTTAGACCCGGTTACGCCTGGGCACCCTTGGAGGGGTTTTTGAGGCATTTTATACTACTTTAGTCCTGGACAGGGTCTGGGCATGCATATTTGAGACTGGGTCTCTATCTTGATCCCGGACTTGCTTCCGGATGACATATCTTGATACTGAGTTTTAGTATGGGGTCGGGGACCTTCATGGACCTTGTAGCTCTGGGCCTGGGGCTTCGGGCTACGTGCGCCAGAGGGAAGGGTATACGATGGAGTAGAGGTATACAGGCTGAGTCGTTCCATGGAACCTGCCTGCTGGGCCTGATTGGCACCGGAGGAGGTACATACAGAGGTTTCTATTTCACACATCATATCATATCATATCATGCATTGGATTCCACCCTTGTTTGTTGTGTGTTCAGTGTACGCTCCGGTAGTATGGGATGCCGGAGGGTTTGTTTTCACTTAATTGTGTTTCTCGGTTTTATGGGTAGTTGTTAGGAATGTAGGTAGACTATATTTACTCCTGTTTTTACTTAGAGCTTGTCTTGGCACCCGGTTCTTGAAAGATTAGTGATGGCTAGCCTGTTGAGGCTTTGGTTGTGGGATTTTTTATTATTGAGAGGGCTTTGGAGTCCTATCTTATTGAGGCACTTTTTTGTGGCCTTCTGAGCAGAGTGTGAGACTCTGGTTCTATTCTTGTGGGAAGTTGAGTGGTATCTCTCGGTTATTGTGGCCTAGTTATTTCATCCTACGGTTGTACTTGTGAGGTGATTCCCTGGTTATGCTATCATATGATTGGATTGGTGTTATGATTTCCTTATACTGGTTGATTCCATTTTGAGTATGTTAGACTTATCTCCGTCTTTTCCTTCCACTTGAGGTTACCGGTATACCGCTATTTTCTCAACTCTCTCTCTACTTATTTATATTGTTGTGCATGGACTCTAGGTGCGTTCTCCTTTCCTTCACCTGTGATTCTGAGTAATTGTATCTCTGTGCTAGCATGTGTTACTTGAAGCTCTTGGTAATGGATGATCTGTGATAGCTCCTTGTGCCTTGCTTATTGCTTCAGTGACTGCTTTCTTGCTATCTGTTACTTACTGCTTTTATATCTTATATGCGCTCAGTTGGCCTATGATACCTACTGAGTACCCGTGGTTTTGGTGCTCATACTGCACTTCTGCACTTTTTTATGCAGATATTAGCTGAGCTTTCGCCATTGATAACGTTGGAGACTCGTGCATCTTTTGGATCTTTTAGACTAAGGTGAGCGCCTGACGGTCGGGGCTTGTCTACATCTCATCTATTGTACTGTTGCTCCTTGTACTTTCGGAGGCAATTTATGTTGTATTTTGTTACTACTAGCACTTGTATCCTATTAGAAGCTTCTGTACTATTAATACCAAGTCTTGGGGTTGGTGTAGTTTCCTTTATGTATTTATATTCGAGTTTTACTTTCGCTTATTTCTACTTGCTGGTGCATTTTGGTTAGGTAGTAGCCCATTACTAACCGTTCTGGGCTACGAGAATTGGTTTGCCTACTGGGGGATTGTAGGTGCCATCATGACTTGAGAAATCGGGTCATGACACCAGTGCACGTCACCTCTAATTTTTCAACTTCTTTCCAGGCACTCTATTTTGGCATGCGATGAGCTATGCGACACACAAAATTGCTCGTGCGATCTGCAAAGTACTCTGCACAACCCATGTTTTCACTTGTCCATGTTTCTACTCTATGCATTCCCTACAAACACATCAAAAACAACAAAATATAACCAAAAACAAAGTAAAGAAACTTGGGTTGCCTCCCAAGCATCGCTTGATTTAATATCGCAGCTTGATGATACTACCTCAAATCACTCATTATTTGGATTGGTGATGGTATCACTAGGCAGTGTCCCCTTAATCCTCGGGTTCATTTTGGCCTCAAGATGCTTGATCGAGGCTGAGTGAGAGCTCATGGTTTGATAAAGTGTGGAAACTTCACTCTTTAGCTCACTCACTCAAGTGTTTGATGTATCCACCTTATTGAGAACCAAGGATAACATGTCCTCTAGCTTGGAATGATCAGGGTTTCTTATGCCCGGTTGGTAGAGAGAGTCCATCTTATTTGGAGGTATATAGGGATTTGAGCTCCGGTGATTGAGCGATCACCATCTTTGTCTCTATCCCTCCAATTTTTGTCCCTTTCTTTATCTCGTATCAAACCTTGGTTCTATTCCCTCGGGCGATAATACCCGATATGAGAAACCATCGACACAAAGCAAAATTTACCATTAACCACTGTCATTAGTTTCTCATCACTCGCTTTTATTTCTGGTGTACTCATTGCATTCACCACTTTCACACAACCTACTCCCATCAGATGCTTGGCCATCAAGTCAATTTGCATCATCATCTTGGCCATTGTCTCATCCCGCTCCTCATCTCTTTTTATCATTTCATTGGTCAAGATGGATCAGGGTTCTCCCAATTTTAGCACATCCACTTCCCTCGTATGCCAGGATTGGTTGGTTTTGGTCATTCGCTCTTGCAATGTCGAGGCAATGGTAAATTCTAAGTCCATAAAGGTGCCACCTCCAAGGTTGTCAGCCACCGAATTATTTAGAGAGTTCAATGACCGATAGAAGCTTTGTAGTAATACATTGTTCGACAACTCATGGTTCGGAAACAAGAGAAGCTTCTTTTTGAATCTTAACCAAACTTCATGTAGAGGTTCATCCGGGAGTTGCCTAAAGTTGGTAATCTCATCTCTTAGCTTCATCATTCGAGATGAAGGAAAGAATCTTGACGTAAATTCCTCAACCAACTCGGCCCAAGATATGATAAAATTATCCGGCAACTCTTCCAACCATGTTGTGGCTTCCCCCGTCAAGGAAAAAGGGAATAGGCATAATCGGATAGAGTCTTGGGAGATATGTTGAAAAATGAACGGTTGGCAAATCTCTACAAAATTCTAAATATGTCGGTTGGCATCTTCATGTTCTGCTCCACCAAATAGGCCCTTCATTTGGATTAAGTGGAGCATGGTGCTAGTCACATAAAAAATAGCATTTCCCACCATGGGGGGTAGGCAGATTGCACCCACATCCCTTTGAATCATAGGCTCAACCTCGTCGGCCTCCATGAAGTCATCGACGCTCTTATTTTTGTCGGCCTCGTTCATACACTCGTCTGCTTAGTCACAACATAAAAAACAAACAAAAGTAAAAGAAACAAGCACTCTCAAAGTGACTTCAAATCAACAATAAAAAATAGCTATCAATGCAAGTCCCCGGCAATGGCGCCATTTATGATAAACGCTCAAATCGTACTCTCCAAATATGGAGGCACGGTGATCGTTAAGCAAAATACATTTATAAGTACCCAACAAATGTCGGGGTCGTACCCACAGATCCTTGATGCTAGCTATATGGAGATTGTATCAAAATAAGTTCACAAAGAGAGTAAATACTTAAAAGCACAAAAGTAAAAGGTTGGAGGAATTAGGATTCTATCACTACAATCGCAATTCGTAAACAAAGCTAGTAAGTAAAGCGGGTGTACCAAATTGAGTAGGAGACTAGGGATGTGTATCCATTGGTGTTTTAATGTGGGATACGGTGTTTGCCTTTTCACACTTATTCTTGCTTATTGACATATGTAGGCTTGGTCATAGGCGTGGTTGGTTATATCTCGATCAACAACCACATATCCAATAATCCCAGTTAGAGCACTATTAGTCAAAGCAATAAACAACCAAGATCAATCTTTGGGAAGTCACACTATCTCTAGCTTAGACCCTTAAATGGGTGATTCCGTCGATAAGAGCTATTTCTAGCCTTAAATCTGAATGGAGTCCCAAGTTCCCACTAGTAATATCACATCAAAAACCATGAATTTCTCTTTCAAATAACAACATAGTCAAGTAATGACGATTAATGTTGGCAACCATCAATTTTAGGATTAAAACATGGTTAAACCACTAGACCCATATCAAATAAGTAATTATAAGCAAGATTTAACAACACCCACACCCATTTGTCCAGCACCCATTATGAATACACCCCTAGACAAGTGAAATCAACCACTCATAGCAAAGGAGAGAGATGTACCAAATGGGTAAGTCAAAATACTCTTCATTCAAGATGAGTTTCAAGTTCTAAGCTAAATTTGAGTGCACAAATGGTTAACCAAGAGAATGGATTCAAACCCTCTTCTCTTTGGAGAGGAAAACTTGTTCTCAAAGTAAAAAGCTCTTCAAAATATTCAGGACTGAATAATTCTCTTTACAATTGTGCCTAAATTAGCCTTTTATAGTTTCCCAAAATGTCACTAAAATTTAGGATAAAATTGCCCTTCAGGTGATGTGCGACGTGATGTGCGGTTCGCAGTTCATGATGTGCGCATCGCCACTGTCTTTAGTTGGACCAGTGACTTCATCTCATTTTGGAGGCTTTGTGCGAAAGAAGTATGTTCCGCACATTGGGTTGTGCACGTCGCACAGTGACCACACCCCTTAGTAGATTCTTCAGTGAATTTTCCATATCTATGGGGAAGAGGTGTGTTGTGCACCACAGCTTGTGCGTGTCACACAAGCACTGCATCTCAGGCCAGAATCTCTATATTTTTTGATACTTCCACACTTCACTCTTTTTGAGCTCTTTTTGGGTCCATTTCTTTATTTTTCATCACTAATCAAAAGTACATGCATAAACATCAATAAAGGCCATAAGAACCTCTAAATCTATTCAAAGCATAACAATAATTCGTGGATTTAGGCTCAATAAGTTGGTAGATTACCAACTTATCAGGTACCTCCCCTGTTTGCTCTTTTGTTGATTGTACGCTCTGGTAGTATGGGATACCGAAGGGTTTGTCTTCACTTGTTTGTGTCACTTGGGTATATGGGTGCCCATGGGACTATAGGTTGGCTTATTGTTACTATTTCTCACTATTGATTCCTATTGGGTTCTTTTGACTTTGGATAAAGACTAAGTTGTGCTTGGGTTTCTATTGTTAGTTCTTGATTCGAGGTTAGTAGGTTTATCTGGGTTATTGTATCTTGTATTCGAGCATGATTACCGTTATATTTATCCTCCTTCTCTACTCAGTTGAGGTTACTGGTATACCTCCTACTTTCTAAATCCCTCTTTATATACTTATTATTGCGAGGATCCCAGGTGCATCTTTTCTTACTTTCGCCTGTGCATGTAGTATATATCTTATTGCTAGCCTTGTTTGTTACTTTCTGTTGTCTTCCTTCTGTGTGCTTCTCTATTTTTTTGGGTGACTATTTGTTTCTATTCTGCCTATTACTATTTTTTTTATCTTATATGTGCCCAGTCGGCCTATGATGCCTACTGGGTACCGGTTGCTTTACAATTGGTGCTCATACTACACTCTGCATCTTCTGGTGCAGATCTTGGTGTGGGCTATTGCCGTTAGCTTATTAGAGACTCATGCGAGGAGCTATTTTGGGATACTTCAGATTGAGGGTGAGCTCTTAGCGATTGAAGCTTAACTTTAGTCTATATTTTGTATTTTATACTCTATTACCATTCGAAGATATCTGTATATATATTGTTTTAGATCGTTGTACTCCGCTGATGTAGTTATGGCTCTATACTATGATACCAAGTTTTGGGGTTTTGGTTTAGCATCTGCATATGAATATATATATTCCTGTATCTACTTTCTTCACTTATTACTTTTGCTTCCGCATTTATTGTTGTTATTTTGCTTAATATGTTAGATTGTAGCCCATTACTAACCGTTTTGGGCTTCGGGGGTTGGTTTGCCTACTGGGGGGTTTTAGGTTCCATCATGACCGAGAAATTAGGTCATGAAAATATAATCTACTTAGTCTAAATATTTGGAAGAGTCTGTTAAAGGACATAAACTACGTGATTTAAACATGGAATCTGGTGTATATTCCCCATCGAGAGGAACCAATATACCTTGTCAGGATATAGAGGCATGACTGGCATGATCACTAATTCTAAAGCCCAACTGAGGGGCTAAATAAACCTAAGGTGGCATGTAGTTCTAGTACTTTAGGGTATGCTAAACGTTAGTCCAACTCGTTGCTAAGAACTACTCCCAATTGAAATATCTGATAGCTCATTTAAATTGATGTTCTAAATATTGGGTCAGAACCTAATTAATATGAATGATTTCTGAAAGACTCTATAACTGAAAACTGTTCTTAAAACATGTAGACATATCTAGATGTCATACTAATCATGAAACTTACTAAGGTCATAATCATTAATGACGTATCTAGATACTATACTAATCACGTAACTTATTATTTTCATCATCATTGATGGAATATCTGAATGTCAAAACTTAAGTATGTTGAACTAATTCTTAAAGACTAAAGGCTGAAAACTAACAAATTTCTGTTTAAAACTAAATGCTGACACTTGAACTGAATTCTGAAGAAAAAGTAAAACTTTGAGAAAAGCATTGTAAAATCATGTTAAAACTTGCTTCTCCTAAAATCTTGGGTGTTTAAAAATATATTTTTAGGAATTCATATAAAAACTGTTCTAACAAAGATAGTAGTCATGTAGAATCATCAAAAAATTTAATTCATAGCAAAACACATGTTTGGATAAGAACCCTAGAATCATATTTTGTAAAAATCATATTGTAATCTGAAACTTTGGACATGAGGGTGAAAGAAAAACCTCCTTGAAATTCCACATACCTAGTTGTCAAAGATTCTTGAACTAAAACTTGACGTTTGAAACTTTGGAGAAGAACCCTAGTTGGAATCCTGAGAGAACATTTTTCGTTCTTTTCTTTTCTGACTTAGGATTTTTAATTTAGAGACTGAGGGAACTTAGTCGACTAATTCCCCTTCAATCCTATCTCAAAAGGCTAAAATGACTTAGTATAGTAGTTTAAAAAAAGGGGAAAGGTCTAAAATACCCCTAAGAAAACTAAGTAAAACCGCAAAAAAAAAAACTCATCGCAGTGTTCCACGGGCATGAACAATGGCCCATGGAATGGACCACAGTTCGTGAAAAGGGGTCCTAGTTCTTGCACACTTTTCAAGCCTCTAGACTGATTTCCACGAGGGGAAACCACGATCCATGGTTTGATTCACAATCCATGGATCAACCTCGTGAATCTCAGGCCCAAAAGTGATCTGCAGGTTCAGTTTCACAGATGCAAACCATGGGGCGTGGTTCAATCCACGTGCCATGATGCCTCCCATTGTTATTATCTGTCATTTTGATAGACAAATACATTTGAGTAAAATGCTGATAACTTTTTACTCTGGACTCAGATTAATGTGCAGTAGGTGGCGTTGGAAAGAAGACTCAAAGACTTTTATTTGGTGGTTACTAGGCAACCAAAGTCTTTATATTCTAGGTGTAATGGTCATTTAAAGTTGACCCTAGTTGAGTCTTATATGAAAACTTATTTGGTTGGGGTGCTTTCAACTTAACTTGATGATAGGAGTTTCTTATGAACATGATTCGGATCCAAAATACTTCGCATACTAGGGAATTGATCATGACACCTAAGGAAAGCGATTTCAATCTTAGCTTAGAATTTTTGGGGTGATACACTGTAACAACCTAGGTGTTTTGAGGTTGTCCTTCATCCCGTATTAAGAGCTTACGAGCCTAAATTTGAGAATATTTTTAATATCGTGTGTATTCAAAAATATTTGGTTTAAAATTTGAACTTGGTAAAAAGTTATATTTTTATTTTCTTTCAAAAATACCTCAAATATTTATGGAAAAAACATGTTCTTTAATTGCGATATATTTATGCATGTATTTATTTTGTAAGAGTTTTTATAATTTATTAATATTTTAACGGAGATAGTAAGTGTAGTTACGTTAAAAAATTATTATTATATGAGATAGGCTTTATTCAAAATGATTTACTATTAATTATGATATATTTAAAAAGTTTTTTATAATTTACCATGAACCTATGTAATACCCGAGTATGTGCGTAGTGGGATAAATTTTTTTTATATGTGTACCTCCCCTCCACGTGGAAGTGGAGAGAGTGTACATCAATCACTATAATGCCAACACGTGGCATTCAATGGTGACTTTACTAATATGTGACCTATTATTTGCATTCCATGTGGATAATATTATGGATTCGGCAGAAAGTAAAATATGCTCTTTCTATATATATCACTATGCTTCTGCCATTTTTAAAATTTACATTTTAATATTATATAGCATATATGTAGTTAGCTTTTCTATTGTTCTTATGTACATATATATAATTATGTCAAGAGCATTTTTGAGAGAAAAACTTTTGTTAATTATTCGAGCACCAAAAAAAGATCGATTATCTATATCAAATTATTCATGAACAGATTCTAAGTATGCCAAGGCTATTTCTTTTTTTTTTGGGATGATTACTTAAGATTTAAAATCTTCGTGTCTAGTGTGTTATCAAAGAGTCGATTGTTAAGTGTCCCTAAATTATTATTGGTATTACTTGTATTAGAAATTCATATCCAGTGATGTTGGTTTTGTGTTAAGTTGAAAGTGAGAAGTGGTGCTTATATAATTATGGTTATCAAACTATGGTAATTAATGAGTTAATTATGGTGTTATAGTTATGGTACAGAGGAGGTACGGTGGTTCTTGGATATTTGTGAGATGCCTTAAAAGTTTGCATTGTATTATGTATTGTATATTATATTATGTTTTATTGTATTTTGTGATTGTGATTGCCTAGAGGGCTCACGAAAACCTGGAAGGCGTGAGACCTTTCCACATGGTTGAACCAGTGGCTCTGCGAAGACCTGTAAGGCATGAGATCTTTCCGCATGGTCGAGCCCATGGTATTATGAGGACCTGTAAGGAGTGAGTATTTTTCTGCATGACCTCCCTTGTGTATTGGTCTCCTATAAGGCGTGAGTTTGTTCTGCAGGTTGAGCCTTTGTATTGTGTTGTTGATCTTGTATTGCATTTCTATATTATGATTATTCTAGTTAGTTGTATCTTTAGTTTTGGAGGCACTGTGTGGCCGATGTTGTGGTAGTTGTGGGGCTTAGAGTAGGGGAAGGTAAGGTAGTGTTGGACTAACATTGTGTCTATGCAGGTTATGGTTGGTATGTCAATATCATTCCTATTTCAACTTTCTTCAAACTGTGGTTCTAGTTTTAGGTTATGTTGTTTCTGCTATTCTGTCACCTTACATATTCAGTAAATTCTTTTGTACAGACGTCCCTATTTTATGGGAGGCACTGCATTCATTCCTATAGGTTATCAGGTAGATAGTGGTCTTTATTACGTGTGATCGAGTTCAGTTGATGGTTGGTACGCTCGGTTCTTTCCGGAGGTATTGACTTTATAGTCTTCTTTAGCTTTATAATGATAATGGGTACATCGAGGTCCTGTCCCAACTCGTGGTTAGTAGTTTTTCATCTTAGAGGCTTGTAGAAACCTGTCGTGGGTTTGTGTAATGACCCTCCCTGTCATTTACGCGTGTTCGCCTTTCTTGTACCGTTAGAGATTGCCTGTAACGGCCCCAAGTCATTTATGGCTTGATGGGATTGGTAGTTCGGTGCTAGGTTCATTTGTTTGGTCTTTTTGGCCGTTCTTTGTTTTAGAGCTTTAGGCTTTTTAAATCGTCGACTTCAATCAACATTCTTAGTGAACGTGCTCAGAATTGAATTCCAAGAGTTTCGTTAGCTCCGGAGCATGGACCTTGGTTTAGTAGGACCTTTGGTCTGGATCCGGGAGCTTTTCAACTTGGAATTTTCTCTCATTCTGTGTTTTTATGCCAATTAGGCTTATTTGGTAGTCTTTGGTCAACATTTGGAGAAGATGACCTCATATGGAAATTATGTCAGCGCTGTTAGCTCTGGAATATAGATTTTGTGTTAGGTAGTTGGTTGGTTTGGGTCTCGGGTGAGCCATGCTCATTTCAGATATTTGGTTGGCGTCAGTTAGTGTTGACTTGGGCATAATTCCTCCAAGATGACCTCGTATGGAAGTTTTATTGACTCCGTTGAGTCTGGAACATTGTTTCCACTTTGTTAGTATTATTAGTTTGCGAATATCAGTTTCTGATTGTGCCTGGAATGCCCCGTTGAGTTTTTCAAAAGTTGAAGATTTTGTTGTTACAGGTGCAGGCCTTAATAGAGATCTCGATCCCTTTTCCTCGCGATCACGATGAAGCGCCTGGTCCCTTTCTATTTGTGGTCGTGATATCCCTTGTCGCAACCTCGATAAAGCTTTCTCTCTATTGTTCATCGCGATCGCGTGGTTAGTCCTCACGATCGCGATGGTCTAGACAGAGTAATCCTTACGACCGCGAGGTGTCCCTTCTCGATCGTGATGAAGGACCCCTGGGCAGTATATAAGCCCCCAACTTCGTCTTCTTCACACTAAAAACTAATTTATCCATTGATAATGGCTCCAAGCTTGTCTAAGCACTGTTTTGACTCAATATTTGGTGTAGGGGTGCAAATTTCTTGGCCTTTATCATTCCTCCATCATTATTGGTGAGTTTTATCCGCTTAAATCCGTTAAATTTATCCCCTTTGATTCTTAATTTGTTCTTGAAGTGGCTGGCTATTTTGAGCCATTTCCCTAGTTAAATTTTTTCATATTCTGAGCATGCACACTTATAAGTGTGGTGATCATGGTGCGCTCTTCCATTTTCAGTTTTGGGTTGCGAGGCCCACGGGCCCGCTGGTGACCTGAATTCTGACCTAGCTATTTTTATAGCATTATGGGTATCGTTAGACTTCTTTTGATATGTAGATTATTGTACTGATAGTGTTTTTGCGAATTGGAGATTTCTGGAACAGTTCGAGCCTAGACAACGTCATTCCTGTAGCTATTCATTGGATGATAGGTAGGTTATGGATTTCCCTACCTAGACTCGGTGTATATAGGCTATAACTGCATTAATCAGCATACTTGGGTGGGTTGTTATAGGTTGGGACCCCAAACCTTTTCCACCTTTTCTGTCCGTTTATTTCATATGTTGATTGTAGTATTCGTATAAGTATTGTATTGATTCTAGAACATAGATGGTGGGTTATTTGGGAATGTCCGTGAGTTCTGGACATAGAGATATCCTTTTAGGTTGGTTATTATCTGCTGTTGAGCTATTGAGCCTGTGCAGGGCCGATAGGAAATATTTTTGAGCCATTTTAGGCTACTCTATTGTTTGTGAGCATATCATACATGAAAAGGTTTTCCCTGCATGTTTTACTACTGATTTGTCTTTGGGCCGACTAAAAATGGTTTTCTAAACTTTGCATGGCCCTAAGGGCCCATTTTTGGTACATGACTTGGAAAGGACTTTTAAATTAACTTTTACAAAACCTCTCGGAGTAGAGGGGATATTATGATGATTTGATTACTGGACTTCATTTTGTTACTAGGATCAGCTGGGCCGTAGCACTAGATATTATTTTCTATGGATTTAGACCCGGATACGAGCCGGACACCCTGTTTAGGGATTTTGATACTTGATTTCTGTTTTAGACCCATATGATTTCCTTATGTATGTTGATCCTATCTTGAGTATGTTAAACTGCTTTTCTTCTTTCCCTTTTATTTGAGGTTACCGGTATACCACCATGTTACTAAACTCTCTTCTTCTTATACTATTTTTGCAAGGATTCCAGGTGCATTCTTCTTTCTTTCACCTGTGTTTATGTTATTGTATATCTTTTGTGTAGCATTGTATGCTTATAACTCTTGGGTGACTATTCTCTGTGCTAGTTCTTTGTGCTTTCTCTATTGTTCTGGTGACTGTTTTCTAACTATCTGCTATATTACTGTCTTTATATCTTATATGCGCTCAGTCGGCCAATGATGCCTACTAGGTACCCGTTACTTAGCAATTGGTGCTCATGCTACACTTTTGCATCTTTCTGGTACAGATATTAGTTGAGCTTTTGCCATTGATTGCCTTAGAGACTCGCGCAACTTTTGGATATCTCAGACTAGGGTAGGCGCCTGATGGTCGGGGCTTGACCACATCTCATATTTTGTACTGTTACTCTTTGTATATTCGGAGACAGTTGTACTTACCATTTTGTTACTTCTAGCACTTCTATTCTATTAGAAGCTTCTATACTATTGATACCAAGTCTTGGGGTTGGTGTAATTTCATTATGTATATATTCAGGTTGTTGCTTCTACTTTGTCCTTATCTTTATATTCTGCTTCTGCTTTGTTCTGCTTATTATGCGTATTGGTTAGATAGTAGCCTATTACTAACCCTTCTAGGGTACGAGAATTGGTTTGCCTACTAAGGGGTTGTAGGTGTCATCATGACTTGAGAAATTGGGTTATGACAGCTTGGTATCAGAGCTCTAGGTTCACCGATGTTGTGGTACTGAAGCAAGTGTCTAAGTAGAGTCTTGCGTATCGGTATGATGATGTCCATATCCTATCTGCAGGAGGATACAGAGCATTGTTAGGAAGAGTTCCATATTCTTGGATCCTTATCGGGCATTCCTTGCTCTATTGACTTCTAAACTTTGGTTGTTTCATTCCTTTTAAGATGCCTAAGACGAGTTCGATAGTAGTTGGTGTTGAGGCTTCTGTGCTTGTTGCTTCAGTGCTTCCGTCAACACCAGGACTTCACAGTGAGAATTTAACGTATCAGATAGGGGTGTGGGGCTAGCCTAACCTTCGATTGGATTTATAGTGACCCCAGTTCTTTAAGACACTGTGGCTAAGACTCTGAGTCCTCCGATAGGTATTTTAGTACCCGGTTCTATGAGCGGTGCTTCAGTTAGGGTTGAGCTTCTAATTCTTCAATAGGGTTGTATGTCAGTATTGGACTATGAGGCAAGATTTCACGAGATGGTTAGGCATACTACTAGGACTGTTCCATCAAAGTTTGATAGGGTTCAGAGCTTTGTTAGAGGTTTGATTTCACCGCTCCATTTGGCGATCGAGCATTTGGTTACCGTTGGGACGACCATCCTTCAGGTAATGGATCATGCTTGGGCTATTAAGGTGTTCTGTCATGAGGATTATGGGGGTAGTTCTAAGAGACATCATGGCCAGAATGGTTTCTGAGGTTCCCAAAATTGAGGTAGGAATTTCTCCACCAGAGATAGGTTTCATTGCTTTGTATCTAGAAGGCCAGTTTCAGTTGCTCCATAGGTCCCAGGGGATAGTGGCACAGGGCATGTTGAGCTTAGTGGTCACGGTTCAGGTCAAATTACTCGAGGTTTGCTTTCGGGTTGTGTATGGCATGGTGGCCGACACGTGGCATTCAATGGTGACTTTACTAATATGTGACCTATTATTTGCATTCCATGTGGATAATATTATGGATTTGGCAGAAAGTAAAATATGCTCTTTCTATATATATCACTATGCTTCTGCCATTTTTAAAATTTACATTTTAATATTATATAGCATATATGTAGTTAGCTTTTCTATTGTTCTTATGTACATATATATAATTATGTCAAGAGCATTTTTGAGAGAAAAACTTTTGTTAATTATTCGAGCACCAAAAAAAGATCGATTATCTATATCAAATTATTCATGAACAGATTCTAAGTATGCCAAGGCTATTTCTTTTTTTTTGGGATGATTACTTAAGATTTAAAATCTTCGTGTCTAGTGTGTTATCAAAGAGTCGATTGTTAAGTGTCCCTAAATTATTATTGGTATTACTTGTATTAGAAATTCATATCCAGTGATGTTGGTTTTGTGTTAAGTTGAAAGTGAGAAGTGGTGCTTATATAATTATGGTTATCAAACTATGGTAATTAATGAGTTAATTATGGTGTTATAGTTATGGTACAGAGGAGGTACGGTGGTTCTTGGATATTTGTGGGATGCCTTAAAAGTTTGCATTGTATTATGTATTGTATATTATATTATGTTTTATTGTATTTTGTGATTGTGATTTCCTAGAGGGCTCACGAAAACCTGGAAGGCGTGAGACCTTTCCACATGGTTGAACCAGTGGCTCTGCGAAGATTTGTAAGGCATGAGATCTTTCTGCATGGTTGAGCCCATGGTATTATGAGGACCTGTAAGGAGTGAGTATTTTTCTGCATGACCTCCCTTGTGTATTGGTCTCCTATGAGGCGTGAGTTTGTTCTGCAAGTTCAGCCTTTGTATTGTGTTGTTCATCTTGAATTTCCTTTCTATGTTATGATTATTCTAGTTAGTTGTATCTTGAGTTTTGGAGGCATTGTTTGGCTGAGGTTGTGGTTGTTGTGGGGCCTAGAATAGGGGAAGGTAAGGTAGTGTTGGACTGACATTGTGTTTATGCAGGTTATGGTTGGGATGTGGGTATCATTCCTATTTCCATTTCATCATATTGTGGTTCCACTTTTACGTTATGTTCTTTTTGTTATTCTGTCACATAACATATTCAGTAAATTCTTTTGTACTGACATCCTTATTTCTTGAGGGGGCACTACATTTATTCCTATAGGTTATCAGGTAGACAGTGGTCTTGATTACGTGTGATCGAGTTCAATTGATGGTTGGTATGCTTGGTTCTTTTCGGAGTTGTTGAGTTTATAGTATTCTTTAGCTTTATAATGATAATGGGTACAACGGGGCCCTGTCCCATTTCATGGTTAATAGTTTTTCATCTTAGAGGCTTGTAGACACCTGTCGTGGGTTTGTGTAATGACCCTCCATGTCATTTACGTGTGTTTGCCTTTCTTGTACCGTTAGAGCTTGCCTGTAGTGGCCCCAAGTCATTTATGGCTTGCTGGGACCAGTAGTTCGGTGCTTGGGCCATTTGTTTTGTATTTTTGGCCGTTCCTTGTTTTAGAGCTTTAGGCTTTTGAAATCGTCGACTTCAATCATCATTCTTAGTGAACATGCTCAAAATTGAATTCCAAGAGTTCCGTTAGCTATGGAGCATGGACCTTGGTTTAGTAGGACCTTTGGTCGGGATTTGGGAGCTTTTCAGCTTGAAATTCTCTCTCATTCTGTGTTTTCAAGCCAATTAGGATTATTTGGTAGTCTTTGTTCAACATTCGGAGAAGACGACCTCAGATGGAAATTCTATCAGTATTATTAGCTCTAGAATATCGAGTTTGTGTTAGGTAGTTGGTTGGTTTGTGTCCCGGGTGAGCCAAGCTCATTTTGTATGTTTGGTTGGCGTCAGTTAATGTAGACTTGGGTCAACATTCCTCCAAGATGACCTCGTATGGAAGTTTCATTGACTCCGTTGAGTTTGGAATGTTGTTTCCACTTTGTTAGCATTATTAGTTTGCGAATATTAGTTTCTGATTGTGCCCAGAATACCGCGTTGAGTTTTTCAAAAGTTGCAGATTTTGCTGTTACAGGTGCAAGCCTCAGGACTTAATCACGATCGCGATTGTCTAGTCAGAGTGGTCCTCACGACCGCGAAGGGTCTCTTCGCGATCGTGATGAAGGACCCCTGGGAAGTATATAAGCCCCCAACTTCGTCTTTTTCACACTAAAAACTAATTTATCCATTGATAATGGCTCCAAGCTCGTCTAAGCACTGTTTTGACTCAATTTTTGGTGTAGGGGTGCAAATTTCTTGGCCTTGATCGTTCCTCCATTATTATTGGTGAGTTTTATCTGCTTAAATCCGTTAAATTTGTCCCCTTTGATTCTTAATTTGTTTTTGAAGTGGCTGGCTATTTTGAGCCATTTCCCCTAGTTAAATATTTTCATATTCTGAGCATGCACACTTTTTAGTTTGGTGATCATGGTGCGGTCTTCCATTTTCAGTTTCTGGGTTGCGAGGCCCAAGGGCCTGCTGGTGACCTGAATTTTGACCTAGCTATTTCTATAGCATTATGGGTATTGTTAGACTTGTTATGATTAGTAAATTATTTTACTGATAGTATTTTTGCAAATTGGAGATTTCTGGAACAGTTCGAGCCTGGACAACGTCGTTCCCGTATCTATTCATTGGATGATAGGTAGGTTATGGCTTTCCCTACCTAGACTCTGCGTATATAGGTTATAACTGCATTAATCAGCATCCTTGGGTGGGTTGTTATAGGTTGGGACCCCAAACCTTTTCCACCTTTTCTGTCCGTTTATTTCATATGTTGATTGTAGTATTCTTATCAGTATTGTAAATTACCCTTGTTGTCCTGTGTGGCCTTGTATTTATTCTAGATCATAGATGGTGGGTTATTTGGGAATGTCCGTGAGTTCTAGATATAGAGATATTCTTTTAGGCTGGTTATTATCTGTTGTTGAGCTATTGATCCTGTGCAGGTCTGATAGGAAATATTTGTGAGCCATTTTAGGCTACTCTATTATTTGTGAGATATCATACATGAAAAGGTTTTCCCTACATGTTTTACTACTGATCTGTCTTCGGGTCGACTAAAAATCATTTTCTAAACTTTGCATGGCCCTGAGGGCCCATTTTTGGTACATGACTTGGAAATTACTTTTAAATTGACTTTTACAAAACCTCTCGGAGTAGAGGGGGATATTACGATGATTTGATTATTGGACTTCATTTTATTACTAGGCTCGGCTGGGCCATAGCACTAGATATTGTTTTCTACGGATTTAGACTCGGATACGAGCTGGGCACCCTATTTCGGGATTTTGATACTTGATTTCTGTTTTAGACCCATATGATTTCCTTATGTATGTTGATCCTATCTTGAGTATGTTAAACTGCTTTCCTTCTTTCCATTTTATTTGAGGTTACCGGTATACCACAATATTTCTAAACTCTCTCCTTCTTATACTATTTTTGCAAGGATTCCAGGTGCGTTCTTCTTTCTTTCACCTGTGTTTCTGTGATTGTATATATTTTGTGTAGCATTGTATGCTTATAACTCTTGGTTGACTATTCTCCGTGCTAGTTCCTTGTGCTTTCTCTATTGTTTTGGTGACTGTTTTCTTGCTATCTGCTACATTACTGTCTTTATATCTTATTTGTGCTTAGTCGGCCGATGATGCCTACTAGGTACCCGTTACTTAGCAATTGGTGCTCATGCTACACTTTTGCATCTTTCTGGTGCAGATATTAGTTGAGCTTTTGCCGTTGATTACCTTAGAGACTCGCGCAACTTTTAGATATTTGAGACTAGGGTGAGCGCCTGATGGTCGAAGCTTGACCACATCTCATATTTTTTACAGTTACTCTTTGTATATTCTTAGACAGTTGTACTTATCATTTTGTTACTTCTAGCACTTGTATTCTATTAGAAGCTTTTGTACTATTGATACCAAGTCTTGGGGTTGGTGTAGTTTCATTATGTATAGATTCAGGTTGTTGCTTCCGCTTTGTCCTTATCTTTATTTTCTGCTTCCGCTTTCTTCTGCTTATTATGCGTATTGTTTAGGTAGTAGCCCATTACTAACCATTCCGGGCTACGGAAATTGGTTCGCCTACTAAGGGGTTGTAGGTGCCATCATGACCTGATAAATCAGGTCGTGATAGCTTGGTATCAGAGCTCTAGGTTCACTGGTGTTGTGGTACTGAAGCAAGTGACTAAGTAGAGTCTTGCATATCGGTACGATGACATTCGTATCCTATCTTCAGGAGGCTACAGAGTATTGTTAGGAAGAGTTCCATATTCTTGGCTCCTTATCGGGCATCCTGGCTCTATTGACTTGTAAACTTCGGTTGTTTCATTCCTTCTCAAATGCCTAAGACAAGTTTGACAGTAGTTTGTGTCGAGGCTTCTGTGCTTGTTGCTTCAGTGCTTCCATCAGCACCAGGACTTCACACAGTGTGAGTTTACCATATCAGGTAGGGGGTGTAGGACCAGCGCAACCTTCGATTGGATTTATAGCGACCCCAGTTTCTCAGGACACCGTGGCTAAGACTCTGAGTCCTCCGATGGATATTTTAGTACCCAGTTCAATGAGCGGTGCTTCAGTTAGGGTTGAGTTTCCAATTCTTCAATAGGGTTGTATGTCGATATTAGACTATGAGGAGAGATTTCACGAGATGTTTAGGCGTACTAATAGGATTGTGCCATTAGAGTTTGATAGGGTTCAGAGCTTTGTTGGAGGTTTGATTTCACCGCTCCATTTGGTGATCGAGCATTTGGTTACAGTTGGGATGACATTCCTTTAGGTAGTGGATCATGCTTGGGCTATCAAGGGTTTCTTTCGTGATTCTTATGAGGGTAGTTCTAAGAGACATCGTGGCCAAGATGGTTTCCGAGGTTCCCAGACTCGAGGTAGAAATTTCTCCACCAGAGATAGGTTTCATTGCTTCGTATCTAAAAGGCCAGTTTCAGTTGCTCCATAGGTCCCAGGGGATAGTGGCACAGGGCATGTTGAGCTTACTGGTCATGGTGTAGGTCAAATTCCTCGAGTTGTGTAGGCCATGGTGGCCGATCAGGTTCAGTAAGATCTTCTCGCCCGTATGTATCCATTCAGATTTGATTTCAGTGTTGTGTGTATGGGAACTTTGCTAGGGATTGTCCCACGATTAAATCTTCTAGCCAACAGGGTCAGCATGTGTTATCTCCCAGGACTTTAGTTCCACCGGCTATAGGTGGAGTGTAGGGTAGTAGGGGTGGTCCCTAGGTAGTTCAAGGTGGTTCTGGTAAGGGTTATTGCCGATGTGGTGAGCACGGGCACTCTATTAGGAAGTACCCCACGATGCGTATCTCGGTCAGCCTATTTGTTATGATTGTTGAGTGATTGGTCACTTCTCTAGAGATTGCCCCCGGCAAGAGATGGTTGAGCCTTCAGCTTTGACTACTCAGTCCAGAGTTAGATCCCATCATTCCGATGCCCCTTTTGGTTAACCAGAGGTAGAGGTTCCTGATATCATTTCTCCAAGTAAGGCTTTTGTTACCCTCGGCTTGTGATAGTACTGTTAGCGATGTGATTCCATCCTTTTTATTGTTTATTTATTTATATGCCTATATGCTACCTATTTTGTTCTTTGAATACCTGAGTTGTAGTGCTTATGCATTGTTTTACTGGTAGTTTATTCTTTAGTAGTGGATGGGGGAAATTATTCTTGTGAGGTGTTTACCCAGATTTGTAGCTCGTGGATAGTTCTTGTTAGTCTCTTTTCTTGTTTGTTTGCTTCTCGTTCTATTATAACTCTAGGCCGGTGTTGAGTCTTCAATTTTGAACGGTCCTAGATGGTTATTGCCTAGGGTGTTTTCTAGCATTTGCTAGGAGTTCTAGTGTTGGTTTGGTGTTACCGGTAGTTGTGCCAAAATTTGAGCTCTTGTCTTGAGTTAAAAAGTGTTGGTTATGCTAGCGTGCATTGATTGGTTTTGTTTTCTTGGATGTTTAGAGTCGACTCTCTTTGTTTGGTTAGTTTAGGAGGTTGGTAGGTATGTGGGTTGTTCCCAAAATCTTCCTCAGTTTCCTATCCGGTTGGGTTGTATTGTTGTTTCCCTAGTTCCAGTTGAAGTAAATTTCGATTGTAGCCCTATGGCTGAGCTTTTAAATTAGTATTGTGATTAAGTTTGGCTTTAACATTTTCGACTAAGTGTTGACCGTAGACTCGTGGTTGAGTTGTATTCATAGCATATTGAGTGATTCAGGCATCCAACCCATTTTCTCCTGCCTTGTTGATTTTTGACAATGTATGTGTAGAAGCTAAGGAAATGGCTCCAGATTTGATTTGAGAAGGAGTTGTAGGGTCCAATATATGCTAAGGAAGGGTTCGTTTAGTTGGAAATGGAGAGAGATGACTCCTTGTTCGTGCTTATGTGTTTTAGTAGTTGGCTGAGGTGATGACAGAGGTTTGCCTTGGGTTGTGTGTTGGTGATTTGATTCGGCCATTTACAAATTGCAGTGGCTTTTCCTTCGAGCGGTTTGGGGTTCAGTAGAATCTACGGATTGGAAAACTTGTTATTCAAAGCCTTGTTGGCTTCGATTCATAAGGGTTCATTGGCAGCATACGGGTTCGACAAAGGCTTTGGTTGGCAATTTTAAAGTTGGGTTTCAGAATTGTAGGCTAGCAAACTACTCCGGATGGTGCGTGGTTGGTTCTTTCTGTTGTTGATTCTTGGTTGGAAGCATTGAGTTCGGACAACCTAGCTTACCTATTTTCCATTATGAGGTGACAGTTGGCCTTGGACACCTAGTCCTTGGCTAACCTTTGAGTTAGGCTGGACATTCAAGATATCAGCAGTGTCCTAGATAGTACGAGGTTCCTTCTACCATGGTTTGACAGACACAGCGGTGTAAGTTAGAGATTCAGCAGTGGTGTATGCAATAGGTGACTAGGTTGTGCGGGTCGAGGCTAGCGAGGCTATTTTAAGTTCTAATGGTACTTTGAGATTGATTGTCTTCTTTGTTACCGAGAGTTTGAAATACTTGTTTAGTTGGGTCTTCAAGGGTTGTCTTTTATATGAGGTTCCAGTGTTTGTTTGACTCGGGCATTATGGGTTAGAAGTTTGGTATGTTGTGTGCTTCAAGATGGTTGATTTGTGTGCTAATACAGTAGAGGGGTTGATTTGTGCCAAAGGGATGAGCTGAAGGTATATGCAAAGATTTCTATAGCTAAGATGGTAACCTTGGATTCCAAGCACCCTTTTCCTTTTCCTTCAGGGTGTTTTGACTTGGTATGCATGTCATGGTGGACTTATTCTTGAGGTGAGATTAGTAAAGCGATTTCAAAATCGAATGGTGATTGGGTATTCGGAGTAGCAACAATACTTCTTAGGGTTTGGAGGTTAGCTGATAATTACGGACTTCGCGGTAGGCTTACCACACTCCCTGTAGGATCTTGGTTTTGGTTTGGGTCTGTTGGACAGGTTACCCTGGTTCATTCACTTCCAGTTCAGACTTATCACAGTTCAGAGGGGTTGGGTTTGTTCCACAGCTTGGGAGTTTCTCCATTGACACAGGGTGTTCATTAATTCTTTCCTAACCTTGGTGTGCAAGATTCAGTTGGGTTCAGAGGGGTTGCTCAATTAGGTTCAGTTATTGAGTTTGATGTCCGCAAAAGTGTTCTTTCATTGTTGGATGGTCAGTCGGGGCAGGTAACTCCAGTTTGAGACTGGGTTGTTATCTTGTATGGCAAAGGCTAGTAGGCTATAGTTTGTGTTGGAAAGAGAATGTATACTAGGGTAACTCTATTTGTGGTTGATTATAATGAGAACTATGGATCTCCGGTGTGTCAGTTGATGCTTCGAGGGTGGTTTGAGTGTTTGACTTACATGAAGCTTCCTATTCTTGGTGCAAAAGGATTCAGTTAAGAATAAAAGGGTTTTGCAGATCAGCGGGTTCATGAATTAGAATTTTTGGGTGTTGGATTTTTCTTGTAAACCTGGTTGTGGTTACAAAGATTAAACTTCTGTTAGTTGGTCGCCTTTCTTCTCTGGTTTGGTATTGTGTCGGTTCCTTTTGATTGAAATTCTCGAGGTTCAGTTTGGGTTGGCAGTCCCTTGATGTTTTGGAGTTTGAGTTTTGATTCTTACTTGGCTAGTAAGGAGTTTATGCTTGGTTGCCTTCCTTGGTTCTGTTCTGTTGGATGCCATCCGGTCGAGAAGGCTACCCGGGTTTTCAAAGAGAGTAGTGCGGGCTTCATATCCGTTGTTCTTTTAATCTCTAGTCTTTCCTTCTTTCCTAACTTTTGGGGATGAAAGTCTTTTTAGTAGTGGATGATGTAATGACCCTCTCGATCATTTATGAGTGTTCACCTTTCTTGTACCGTTAGAGCTTGCATGTAGCGGCCCAAAGTCATTTATGGATTGTTGGGACCGGTAGTTCAGTGCCCGGGCTCTTTGTTTGGTATTTTTGGCTGTTTCTTCTTTTAGAGCTTTAGGTTTTTGAAATCATCGACTTTAATCAACATTCTTGTTAAACGTGCTCGGAATCAAATTTCAACAGTTTCGTTAGCTTTGGATCGTGGACCTTGGTCTGTGGACCTTTGGTCAGGATTTGGGAGCTTTTTAGCTTGGAATTCTCTCTCATTTTGTGTTTTCAGGACAATTGGGCTTGTTTCGTTGACTTTTGTCAACATTCGGAGAAGATGGCCTCGAATGGAAACTGTTAGCTCTGGAATGTCAAGTTTGTGTTAGGTAGTTGGTTGGTTCGGGTCCTGGGTGAGCTGAGCTCATTTCATATGTTCGGTTGGCGTCAATTAGTGTTGACTTAGGTCAACATTCCTCCTTGACGACCTCATATGGAAGTTTCATCGACTCCGTTGAGTTTGAAATTTTGTTTCCACTCTGTTAGCATTATTAGTTTGTGAATATTGATTTTCGATTGTCCCCAGAATGCCTCGTTGAGTTTTTAAAAAGTTGCAGATTTTGTTGTTAAAGGTGCAGGCCTCAAGCCTTAATCGCAATCGCGATACCTTTTCCTTGCGATCGCGATGAAACGCTTGGTCTCTTGCTTTTCACAATCGTGATGTCCCTTGTCACGACTGCAATGAAGATTTCTCTTTGTTGTTCTTCACGACCACGTGGCTAATCCTCGTGATCGCAATGGTCTAGCCACCGTGTTCTAGGTGACCATGAGGGGTCCCTTCGCAATCGCGACGAAGGACCCCTGGGCAGTATATAAGCCCTCAACTTTGTCTTCTTCACTCTAAAAAACAATTTCTCCATTGATAATGGTTCCAAGCTCATCTAAGCACTGTTTTGACTAAATTCTTGGTGTTGGGGTGCAAATTTCTTGGCCTTTATCGTTCCTCCATCATTATTGGTAAGTTTTTATCCACTTAAATCCGTTAAATTCATCCTCTTTGATTCTTAATTTGTTCTTGAAGTGGCTGGCTGTTTTGAGCCATTTCCCCTAGTTAAATTTCTTCATATTCTGAGCATGCACACTTAGGAGTGTGGTGATCATGGTACGCTCTTTTGTTTTTGGGTTTAGGCTGCGGGCCCCATGGGCTCATCGGTGACCCAAATTTTGACCCAGCTAATTCTATAGCATTACGGGTATCGGTAGACTTGTTTTGATATGTAGATTATTGTGTTGATAGTGTTTTTGCAAATTGGAGATTTCTGGAATAGTTCGAGCCTTGACAATGTCATTCCCGCAGATATTCATTGGTTGATAGGTAGGTTATGCTTTCCCTACCTAGACTCTGCGTATATAGGCTATAACTGCATTAATCAGCATCCTTGGGTGGTTGTTATAGGTTGGTACCCCAAACCTTGTCCACCTTTTCTGTCCGTTTATTTCATATGTTGATTGTAGTATTCGTATCAGTATTGTAAATTACCCTTGTGGTCCTGTGTGGCGTTGTATTGATTCTAAAACATAGATGGTGGGTCATTTAGTAATGGTCACGAGTTCTAGACATAGAGATATCTTTTTAGGCTGGTTATTATCTGTTGTTGAGCTATTGAGCCTGTGTAGGGCCGATAGGAAATATTTGTGAGCCATTTTAGGCTACTCAATTGTTTGCGAGCATATCATACATGAAAAGGTTTTCCCTACATATTTTACTACTGATTTGTCTTCGGGCCGACTAAAAATGGTTTTCTAAACTTTGCATGGCCCTGAGGGCCCATTTTTGGTACATGACTTGGAAAGGACTTTTAAATTGACTTTTACAAAACCTCTCGAAGAGAGGGGATATTAGGATGATTTGATTACTGGACTTCATTTTGTTACTATGCTCGGCTGGGCCGTAGCACTAGATATTGTTTTCTACGGATTTAGACCCAGATACGAGTAGGGCACCCTGTTTAGGGATTTTGATACTTGATTTCTGTTTTAGACCTGGATACTCTCCGGGCACCCTCGGTGAGGGTTATGGAGACATCACTACTGCTTTAGACCCGGATACACTTTGGGCACCCTTGATAAGGGTTATTAAAATTACTACTACTGATTTAGATTCAAATCAAATCTGAGCACATACTACGAGATCCTGACTCTTTAGATATATTGAGTTATGTGTTAGTATGTGGTCTACAAGTAGACCTTTATGGACCCTACCATTCCGTACCAAGTGCTACAGACTGATGGTGACCAGAGAGAGGGGATATACATCATAGGAGACGTACTCGGGAGATGTCCTTCCATGGATCCTGCCTTTATTTGACCTTTGGGGCACCAGAGGGGGTAACATACAACACTGCGATCACACTTGGTTATAAATTCACCATATCACATCATCATGCATATTTAACTCGGATTCAACCCTTGTTTGTTGTGTGTTCAATGTACGCTCCAGTTGTATGGGCCCCCGGAGGGTTTGTTTTCACTTGATTATCTTCCTCGATTGTATGGGCGGCCATTAAGACTGTAGGTATATTATATTACTCATTTCATCTCAAAGACCTAGTTGTGGTCCTTGGTTCTTGTGGATCGGTATGTTTTAGCCCGTTGAGGCTCCGAGTTTGGGCTTGAGTATTGAGAGGGGCTAGTGAGTCCTATATTATTGAGGCACTATTAAGTGGTCTTCTGAGCGGATTGTGGGTTCCTGATTCTATTCTTTAGCATGATTTTGTGTGGTAACTCTGGGTTCTTGTGGCTTAGTTATTCCATCTTAGGTTTGTACTTGTAAGGTTGATCTCCATCTTTTCTTCTTGAAGTTGAATTTTTAATATTATTTCCTTATGTATGTTTATCATATCTTTAGTATGTTAAACTGCTTTCCTTCTTTCCCTTTTATTTGAGGTTACCAGTATACCGCCATGTTTCTAAACTCTCTCTTTCTTATACTATTGTTGCAAGGATTCTAGGTGCGTTCTTCTTCCTTTCACCTGTGTTTCTATGATTGTATATCTTTTGGGCTAGCATTATATGCTTATAACTCTTGGTTGACTATTCTTTGTGTGTAGCGACCGGTTTCATCATTACGGGTAAACCATTTGTGCCAATTTTTAGAGCTAGAAAACTCCGGGTTTGGGAGTTTGAAGTTCTGGGCTAGGCTATACTCGGCCGGTTTTGGAGTGAGGTATGATCTAGGTAAATACGGGTAAGGATTGGGTTTTATGTCTTTATTCGAGCTAGTTTTCCTCGTAGCTAACACATAAAGGAGTTCGGGGGACTTTTCGGAATCAAATTCGGGTAGGTGGAAATCTCGGAATCGAGGTTGATGTAAAGGGGTTGTTCCAGGATGTTGGGAAAATAAGTGTGTTGTAAAATAGACTAGTTTTAAATATTTTACGACTTTCTATCCCGTGTCAACCGCTACAGTAGTTGACACTCCGCCATAGCGACCTCCGTTGTAGCGGAGAAACTACAGCTACAGCGGAAGTCAACATCGGTCAGCCTCCGCCATAGCAGATGACTCCGCTACGGTGGTACCGCTATAGCGGATGACTCCTCTACGGTGGTACCGCTATAGCGGAGTGGAATGCTATAGCGTAGCGTGATGGGATTTAATACAATAACTTCCCCAAAATAGTTTAGTTTTTCTTAGAGCATTTTGGGAGAAGAATGGGGGCGATTTTGGGCGATTTCTACTGGTTTTTCATCCTAAGTGTAAAGATTCTACTCCCTAAACTCCATGGTATCTTTTCTATGCTATAGAATTGTTAGGGGTGGACTTGGGGAAAGGTTTGGGATGACCTAGGGTGCTAGAGTTCTTGGGTCTTGATTCATGGTAATGGGTAATGATCACTTAGCCATAATTCTCTAAGGGAATTCGTAAAAATGATGAATTTAGGTGAATTAATGGTGGGAAAGCCCGGGAATGGATGGAATGATCATGGTTAGCCTGGGGTTTGGGATTTTTCATAATTCGGGTAATTTGTAGGCCATAAGTATTGATTTTTTTTATTGTGTATTATTTCTAGACCAAGAACAAGCGAGGGATCCTAAAAGGGGAAAAGCTCCGGCATTGTAGAGCTTGCTTATTCGAGGTAAGTGATGGTTATTGCTTCCTGTATGCACTGTATGTTTGTGTACTTGGGTCTAAGTATTTGTATGATTTGCATTGCTTAGGGAATGATTTAGAATGTCCAAAAGTCCTATTTTTCAGTCTTGTGAAATGAACTAGGTGTATTGCTTGTTGGTTTATAAGTGTTGATTGTTCATTGTTTGTTACTATGGATTTATGTGACATTCGGTTATCTTAGGTACCACGCCTGGTACGGGATAATAATAACGGTTGGCTCGGGTACCACGTCTGGTATGGGATAATACTAATGGTTGGCTCGGGTACCACGCCTGGTACGAGATAATACTAACGGTTGACTCTGGTACCACGCCTGGTGTGGGTTACTTTATTGTGTTATTGCATATTTATTTAATGGTTCCCTGAGTGGACTGGGTTGTGAACTTGAATCTTGGTTGTGTATTTTGGTCCTTGAGAGGCAACGATGATTTGCATTGCTTTATGAGTTTTGGTCTTGGTGTAGACCGGGTGGTATGTCTGACAATTAGATATTGTCTAGAGGGGATCCAGGGTGGGTCCGGGATATGTAACGGGGTATGACTATTATTGTTGTGGATTATTGATCATAACTTTGAAGTGGTTTACATGTGGGACAAGTTAGGTACAGACCTGTAGTCTAGGAATACCTGTTGACTTGCCTACGTGTTTTTATACTCTTACTTGATTTTCGTACTACTCATACATTGTTTATTCGGAACTGGCTAATGATCCTACAAGTACATGGTGGTTGTGTACTAATACTGCACTTGCTTGTCTTTTTTTGAGTACAGGAAATCTTCCGGTGGTTGATGCACGACCTCACTTGTAGGCCTTATTTTTTGAGATATCAAGGGTGAGCTATTCGACTGAGCTGCCTTGGTGTCCATCTAGTTGAGTTGTAGACTATTTCTATATTTGGGGTTGCATCATCGTACTCTAGTTTTTGGTAGATGTTTTTGGTACGATGATTTTCAGATTCTAGGGAGGGATTTTCGCAGTTTATTTTATTGATAGAGTTGATTTTATCTATGATTTAATGCTAGTTTACATTTCTGCACTGGTTTTAAGCTATTAGGATAGGCTAAGAGTTGGACTCTATTGGTTTGCTCATCCAGGGGTTGGGTGGGTGCCACTCACGAAGGTCTGGGTCATGACACCGTGCTAGTTCCTTGTGCTTTCTTTATTGTTTTGGTGACTATTTTCTTGCTAACTGCTATATTACTATCTTTATATCTTATATGCGCTCAGTCGGCCGATGATGCCTACTGGGTACCCATTGCTTATCAATTGGATCTCATACTACACTTCTACATCTTTTTGGTGCAGATATTAGTTGAGCTTTCACCATTGATCGCCTTGGAGACTCATGAATCTTTTGGATATTCTAGACAAGGGTGAGCGCCTGACGGTCGGGGCCTGACCATATCTCATCTTTTGTACTGTTACTCTTGGTATATTCGGAGACATTTATACTTATCATTTTGTTACTTCTAGCACTTGTATTCTATTAGAAGCTTCTGTATTATCGATACCAAGTCTTGGGGTTGGTGTAGTTTCATTATGTATATATTCAGGTTGTTTCTTCTGCTTTATCCTTATCTTTATATTCTACTTCTGCTTTCTTCTGCTTATTGTGTATTGGTTAGGTAGTAACCCATTACTAACCATTCCGGGCTATAGGAATTGGTTCGCCTATTGGGGGGTTGTAGGTGTCATCATGACCTGAGAAATTGGGTCGTGACAATTTGGTAGTCAGTAGCGATCTGATTGTCCTTGTATTATACTTTTTTTTAATATTTGAGTTTGTTTCTATTGCATTTCCTTTTGTTTGGCTTTGACTTAATGGCCCACTGATATTATTTTGTTTGGTTTCTATTGGTTCACTCGATCAAGTGAGGCACAAGGTGCAAATCGTGCCTCCTTAGATTTGGGGAGTGATAAACTTGATATCAAAGCGTGGTCGTGTCCTAGGTAGTCTACAAGTCCTGTCTAGCAGAGTCTTGCTTAGGAGTGAGTTATGCACCACATTTATAATTTGGAGGCTACAGGGCATCTAGGATTTGTTACCTTTCTTTCATCTTTCAGATCCTGCTGTAGGGCTGAATCTTAAGAGTTGGGTTATCAAAATCGTGCAATAGAGATTCATGATCGTAGGACCTTGTGGAAAGGTTGATCTTGATTCATGGAATCATGATTTTACCGAGGATAGGGTGTTTCCATTTGAGGTGTGGTATAATCTAGTGTATAGGGGATATTCTGCTAGAAATTTGAGAAGTTCCTAGCCTTAATCGTGCGTTCTATTAACATTCGAGGACGAATGTTCTTAAGGGGTGAAGTATGTAACAACCTAGGTGTTTTGAGGTTTTCCTTCGTCCCATATCAAGTCTTCAAGCCTAAATTTGAGAATTTTATTAATATCACGTGTATTCAAAAATATTTGGTTTAAAATTTAAATTTGGTAAAAGTTATATTTTTATTGTCTTTCTAAAATGCCTCATTTATTTATGGAAAAAATATATTCTTTAATTGCGAAATATTTGTGTATGTATTTATTTTATAAGAGTTTTTATAATTTACTAATATTTTAACAGAGACAATAAGTTTAGTTCCGTTGAAAAATTATTATTATATGATATAGGCTTTACTCAGAATAATTTTCTATTAATTATGATATATTTAAAAATTTATATATATTTTACCATGAACCTATGCAATATCCGATTATCAGGGCCGGCTCGACCATAAGACAACTAAAGCAATCGTTTGGGGCCCTAAGATTTTTGGTGCCCCCATTTTTTCTTAAAGATGTAGTCTATGTATATATATATATATATATATATATATATATATATATATAACTTTTATCTTATTTAATGTAGAGATATATCATTGTAATAATTGATAAATAGAATAATTTTTGGGTAATTGTAGTATTCTTTCTTACGTGGCTACCTATTTTGTTGCCTCATTTATATATATACTGACGACTAACATGACCCTGTATTAGTATTCTTATGTTCACCTTTTTCATTTCCCCTTTCACTATTTTTATTTTCTTATTATTGAATATTCTAAAGTCTCTCAAGCGGTCAAACCTTCTAGATTATGCAAAATCTATTATTGTCTGTTTACAACAAGATCAAATTTGCTTTTGGTGTCTTCTTCAAATTTCAAATATTGCAACAAGTTATCATTAATTGAAGCAGCGCAACACTATTTCGATATAATTATATCCACTTCTCAAATTCTTGAATCAAGTTTTATTATTCAAGTTTATACTATGAAACTTTTTCATTGAAAATTCGCATAGATTACATTCTTACTGCATAAGGTCTTTGTATATCCTATACTTTCGAGACCTCACTTGTGAGATTATACTGGGTATGTTATTGTTGTTATTGTTATTCGACATATATATATATATATATAGAAAAAAATTTAAGGCCTCTTTATGAAGTTTGGCTTTAGGCCCCCAATCTTATTGAGAGACCCTGCTGAGTATGTATGTAACAGGTTAAAATATTTTTATATGGGTACCTCCCACCACGTGGAAGTGGAGGGAGTGTACATCAATTGCTATATTGCCGACACATGTCATTCAATGGTGAATTTACTAATATGTGGCCTATTATTTACATTCCATGTGGATAATATTATGAATTTGGAAGAAAGTAAATATGCTCTCTCTATATATATCACTATGCTTCTGCCATTTTTAAAATTTATACTTTAACATTATATAGCATAGATGTAGTTAGCTTTTCTATTGTTCTTATGTACATATTAATATATAATTACGTGAGGAGCATTTTTGAGAGAAAAACTTTTGTTAATTATTCGAGCACCAAAAGGAGATCGATATCTACATCAAGTTATTCAAGCTCAGATTTTAGGTATGTCAAGGATATTCCTTTTCTTTTTGACATGATTCCTTAAGATTTGAAATCTTCGTGTCTAGCATGTTATTAAAGAGTCAGTTGTAAGGTGTCCCTAAATTATTGTTGGTATTACTTGTATTAGAAATTCATATCTGGTGATGTTGATTTCGTGTTAAGTTGAAAGTGAGAAGTGGTGTGTATATAATTGTGGTTATCAAACTACGGTGATTATCAAGTTAATTGTGGTGTTAAGGTTGTGGTATAGAGGAGGTACGGTGGTTCTTGAATATTTGTGGGATGCCTTAAAAGTTTGCATTGTATTGTGTATTGTATATTTTATCATGTTTTATTGTATTTTGTGATTGTGACTGCCTAGAGGGCTTACAAAAACCTGTAAGGCGTGAGACCTTTCAGCATGGTTAAACCCGTGGCCCTACGAGGACCTATAAGGCGTGAGATCTTTCTGCATGGTCAAGCTTATGGTATTATGAGGAACTGTAAGGCATGAGTATTTTTTCGCATGGCCTCCCTTGTATATTGCTCTCCCGTAATGCGTGAGTTTATTTTGCAAGTTGAGCCTTTGTATTGTGTTATTCATCTTGTATTGCATTTCTATATTATGATTGTTCTGGTTAGCTGTATCTTGAGTTTTGGAGGTGATGTGTGGCCGAGGTTATGATTGTTGTAGGGCTTGGAGTAGGGGAAGGTAAGGTAGTGTTGGGCTAATGTTATGTCTATGTAGATTGTGGCTGGGATGTTGGTATTGTTCCTATTCAAACTTTATTCACATTGTGGCTCCAATATTAGGTTATGTTGTTTCTGTTATTCTGTCACCTTACATATTCAGTATATTTTTTTGTGCTGACGTCTTCATTGCCAGGGCGGCACTACATATATGGCTGCAGGTTTCTGGTAGACAGTGGTCTTGATTGCATGTGATCGAGTTCAGATGATGGTTGGTACGCTCGATTCTTTTCGGAGTTGTTGAGTTTACAGTCTTCTTTAGCTTGATAATGATAATGAGTACGTCGGGGCCCTGTCCTGACTCGTGGTTAGTTGTTTTTCATCTTAGAGGCTTATAGACACCTGTCGTGGGTCTGGTACTCAGTAGCAGTCTGATTGTCCTTGTATTATACTATTTTTTATATTTGAGTTTGAATCTATTGTGTTTCCTTTTGTTTGGCTTGGCCTTAATGGCACACCGATATTATTTGGTTTGGTTTCTGTTGGTTCACTAGATCAAGTGAGGCATAAGGTGCTAGTCGTGCCTCCTCAGATTTAGGGCATGACATACACCATCACACCTACAACTAACACAACATGTCCTAGAAATGCCACTTCACTAAGCCAAAATTCTCATTTAGAAAGCTTAGCATAAAGCTCTTTCTCCTTCAAAATTTGCAAAATAATACGGAGGTGTTTATCATGATCTTCACTATTTTTTGAATATAATAAAATATCATCTATAAAGACAATCATGAATTGATTAAGATAAGGTTTAAATACTCAATTCGTCAGATCCATGAACACTACAGGAGCATCCGTTAACCCAAATGGCAGCAACAAAAATTCATAATGATCGTATCAAGTTCTAAAGGCAGTTTGGGAACAACTTGATCTCTTACCCGCAGTTGGTAATGCCCAGACCTCAAATCAATTTTTTAAAATAAATCATCAATCCTAGACAGTGGATATTTGTTCTTGATTGTTATTTTCTTCAATTGTCGGTAGTCAATGCAAAGCCTAAGAGTGCCATATTTCTTCTTTACAAATAAGACAAGTTCTCCCCAAGGAGAAATACAAGAACAGATGAAACCTTCCTCAAGAAGTTCCTGCAATTGAACTTTTAAGTCCCTCAATTCTGCTGGAGCTATTCTATAGGGAGTGATAGAAATAGGAGTAGTTCTAGGAATAAGCTCTATAGAAAATTAAACTTCTCTTTTAGGAGAAAACCCATGAAGATGTCCTTGAGGCTAGCACTCTCCAAGCGTGTATCAACTATATGAGAAAGATATGTATCACCGCCTCGATGAATCATCTTTTTTGCCAATACCAACTAAAATAATATTAGATGTTAATGATCTTTCACCTTGAACAATGATGTGTGAAAATGTAGGGTATTTAAAATTCACACGCTTTGACCTACAATCCACTACTGCGTCGTATTTATAAAGCCAATCCATCATGATAACAACACCAAAGTCTTGGAAATGCATTTCAATTAAATCAACCAGGAAGACTAAATTTTGAATCATGAATGGACAATCTTGATAAATCCAGTTACAAACAACCTGATGACCCAAAGGATTTTTGACAAGCACATCATAGCTAAGTCGCACAGATTTCACATTTTCAGGAAAAATAAGTAATATGTGTGATGCATTTGGGAAGGTTCTTAAACTCTTTTTGGGATCCATACCAGTATTATTGAGTAGTTTTTACCCTTCCAAGGGAGATAGTGTACAGAGTATAATTTTTCTCTTCTTCTTACCTAGTGAAAATCACCATTGTAGACAATTTTGAGCTTGCAATTTGAATTTAGCTTACATAATGAATGGAATTTTGGGAAACCCATTTGGTATCTTCACTTATTCCTTTACTATGAGTAGCTAAACTCATCTCTAGGGGTGTGTGCATGATGGGTGTTTGAAATTGGGAATGGGTGTTGATTATTTGTGCTTATAGTTAATTATTGAGTATGGGCCTATTGAATTCTTCATGTTTTAATTATAAAATTGATGGTTGTAAGCATTGATTTAATTGACTAATTGTTTTCTTGCTTGGAAGAGGAGTTCTTCAATTGGGTAAGAATTCAATAGTGGGGATTTGGGATTCCCACCACAAAGTATAGCTTAAACAAAGCTACCCATGCTATTAATTGAAAGTTTTTTTGAATAATCAACCCCTATCCCAATGTATGACCCCATCAAAAGCACACTCCTAGGTTTCCTCTCTTGGTTGAACTCATGCATTTACTTTATTAAGTTGTTATAATTCGAATTTTGATTTTCCAAACTTTTCCCCTTCAATTTTTCTTTTGCTTGTTTGGACAATTGCACTCTAGTGAATTGATATTCGATCTTTAGTGGCAAGTCATCATCCCATTCTCTGTGAATTCGACCCCGACATCTATTAGGTTACATATTATTTTGCTTGGCGATCGTTACCACCTCTTTTGGGAAAATGCTTTTGAAAGTCATCAAAAATGGCGCCGTTGTTGGGGAATGGTTTTTGGTTTGCCATTTTTTTCACGACCTAATTTCTCAGGTCATGATATAACCTACAACCCCCCATTAGGCGAACCAATTCCTATAGCTCGGAACGGTTAGTAATGGGCTACAACCTAATGAATATGCACCCTAAGCACAAATAAGCGGAAGAAGATATAAAGTAAAGACAACACAAAAGGAACAACCTGAATAGATATATATGCACAAGGAAACTAGACCCACCCCAAGACTTGGTATCGATAGTACAGAAGCTTCTAATAGAATACAAGTTCTAGAAGTGACAAAATAAAATATACAACTATATCCAAAAGTACAAAGAGTAACAGTGCCAAAAGATGAGACGTGGTCAAGCCCCGGTCATCAGACGCTCACCCTAGTCTCGAATATCCCAAACTGTACGAGTCTCCACGCGATCAACAACGAAAGATCACACTAATATCTACACCAGAAAGATGCAAAAGTGTAGTATGAGCACCAATTGCTAACGAATGGGTACCCAGTTGGCATCATCATCCGACTGAGCGCATATAAGATATTAAAACAGTAACATAGCAGAATACAAAGAAACAGTCATTGAAGTAATATAGAAAACACAAGGGACTAGCACGGAGAGTAGTCAACCAAGAGTTATAAGCATACAATCCTAGCACAGAAGATACACATAACACAGAAACACAGGTGAAAGAGAGAAGAATGCACCTGGAATCCTTGCAACAACCTTATATATAAGAGAGAGTTTAAGGAGAAGGGCGGTGTACCGGTAACCTTAAGAGAAAGAAGGGAAACAATTAACATACTCAACTAGAAGAACTAAACTTAACGAAATCATACTAAAAACCCAATCTTCAAGATAAGCATAGACATAAAACAATATCTCAAGTGCAACCCTAGGATGGAATAACTAAGACACAAGGAACTGAGAACTACTATTCAATAACCATGATAGAGAGTAGAATCCAATAACCTACAACCGCTAAGAAGGCCACCAAATAGTGCCTCAACAATATAGAACCCACTACCCCCTCAATAAACACAGTCTAAGGAAACCGGGCCTCAATAGACTAGAACCACTAATCCATTAATAACTAAAGGTCATAAAAAGCTCTACAATATGAAAGGAGTAATATAATCTACCTATAGTCCCAACGGTCTCCAATACAACCAAGGAATGCAATCAAGTGAAAACAAACCCTCCAGCCACCCATACAACCGGAGAGTACACTGAGCACACAACAAGCAATGGTGGAATTAGAATACAATAGGCATGATGATGTGATATGATAGAACAAGGTGTGATAGTAGTACCGTATGTGACCCCCTCCGGTACCCCAAAGGCCCAATAGAGGCAGGATCCATAGAAGTTCTATTGTAGACCACATACTAAACCACAAAATCTCAAGTACAACCATCTGAGTGTATCTGAATCTAGATCAACCATTAAAATCTCATAATACATCCCCGAAATAGTAGTCAATTCTCAATAACCCTTATAAAGGGTGCTCAGAATGTGTCCGAGTTAAAATCAGTAATCAAGTCTCAAATCTCTAAACAAGGTGCCCGACACGTATCTGGGTCTAAATTCATTGAAAAGCATGTCTAGTGATCTGACACAACCGAGTCTAGTGTCAGTATGAAAACTAGTGGTGAAATTATCAAAATATTCTCTTTACTCCAAGAGGTTTCATAACAGTCAGTACCACAGCCCTTTTATAATCATTTTACCGAAAACGTGCCCTCGGGGCCATGCAAAGTTTGGAAAACCATTTATAGTAGGCCCGAAACCAAATCAGTAGTAAAGCATGCAGAAAATCCTTTGCATGAATGATATGCTCGCAAATAATAGATTAGCCCAAAATAACTCACAAACATTCCTATCGGCCCTGCACAGGCACAATAATCTCTACAACACAGATAACCAGCCTAAGGTAATATCACGATGTCTAGGACTCACGGACATTCCCAAATATCCTACCATATATGGTCGAGAGGCATATACAAAGTCCATACAGAGCCACAAGGGTAATATCACAATACTACACGAATACTACAATCAACGTAAGAAATGAATGGACAGAAAAGGCGGACAAGGTCTGAGGGTACCAACCTAGAAAACCAATCCAAAGACGCTAATTAATGAAGTTATAGCCTATATACGCAGAGTCTAAGTAGGGAAAGCCATAAACTACCTGTCATCCGACGTTTAGCTGCGAGAATGGTGTCGCCCAAGCTTGAACTGCTTCGAGAACCTCTAATTTGCGAAAACACTATTAACATGATAATCTACGCACTAAAACATAACCAACAATACCCATAATGCTAGAAATATAATCAGGTCGAAATTTGGGTCACAAGTGGACCCATGGGCCTTGCGACCCAAAGCCAAAAATGAGAAACACCATGGTGTTCCCCATATCCTCGGAAGAACATGCGCAAATAATTTGAGGAATTGGGCAAGAAAGTGGGGCTAAAATAGCCCACCCAATAAGATAATTCAAAGAGGGAATTTACAAGAATTTGATCAGAAATTTGCAAGGAACTTACCGGATTAAGACCGAGAAAATGATCACGAAGCAATGATAATCTTTCTCCAAGAATTTGGAGGAGCAAAGGTGAAGTAAATGGAGTTTGGAGCTGGTTTTAATGGAGGATTCGGATTTGGGTTCTGAATGAATTGAAAAGAAGAAGATGGCCAACTTAAAGTTGCCAGCCGATGCTATGCCTACGCGGACATGGCACTACCTATGCAGCCATGCGTACGCGGGCGGGCACTGGAAAATGCACAGGCAAGTCTCTGGCAAGGCCAGGAGCTTTCCCAATGTGCACGCGACTAGGCCACCGCGCACATGGCCCAGGCTCTACCTAGGCAAAGGACAAGAAATAGGGTGGCTGGCATGCTACTGTGCGTACGCGGCCATGCCCATGCGTGGGCATAGGATTGCTGGTGCCATGACAGCAACCAGCTGCCAACAACCATGCCAACTTAGAATTTAACTTCGACGGACCATCGGGAATACATCTGGGGTCCCGTGGACATAAATGACCAAAGATATTAAACTAGAAAAGACATTCTAGATCCAACAACACAATCCCATCGGAGGTCGATTTAACAAAAAGTGAGCCTCACGCCCAAAATCAACCTTTAGGCCAATAATTCTAAAATGGAACCCAAGGGCGAAAATCAAGTTTGGAAGCCTTGGGACCCAAACCAATTATCCCTCTAGCCTAAACTCGACATTCCAGAGCTAACATCACTGGTGGAATTTCCATCCGAGGATGTTTTCTCCAAATGTTGACCAAAGTAAACCAAACAAGCCCAACTGGCCTGAAAACACAGAACGAGAGAGAACTCTATGTTGAAAAGCTCCCAGATCCCGACCAAAGGTTCAACTAGACCAAAGTCCATGCTCCAGAGCTAAAGGAACTATCAGATTCGATTCCGAGCAAGATTACTATGAATATTGACCAAAGTCAATGATTTCCAAAGTTGAACCTCAAAAATTGGGAAATAGCCATAAATACTAAACAGACGGCCCGAGTACCAAACTACCATTCCTAGCAAGCCATAAATTACTTGGGGCCATTATAGGCAAGCTCTAACAATACAAAAAAGGCAAAAATATTCAAATGACAAGAAGGGTAGAACCACGACTGAAAATTCTGAACTTCTAGGAATCACGAGTCAAGTCCACGAGCCATGGATAGAACCACGAATCATAGAAGTGACCCATGAAACCAATCTTGCAGATTATTCTCAAGGCTAAGAACCATGAGTCAGTTTCAAGGTTTTTGGATGGTTCCACGAGTTATGGAACCAACTCGTGGAACTAAGATAGAGGGTAGACAATTTCCCAGGAACCACGAGTGGGTTCCACAAATCATAGAAGTTTCTATGGGTCATCCTGTTAACTCTTGGATAGTTATCCATATCTTGGAATTTTGGATCAGTAACCACGACTTCAAATCACAAATCATGGTTACTTCGACGGCTCATGGAAGGGACCCGTGGGACTTGAAACTGAGTTTTTTTTAGCAGCTTTTCTCTAATTGAATTTCAGGGGTATTTCTATAATTACCCACCCTTTTAACTCCTAAGTGAGGTTGTTTTGACTATTTTTAGTAGGGTTTTATTCCCTTATATCCTAAACTCATCTCATTTTAAGAAATTCTATTCCAAAAGAAGAAAGAACTCCTCCAAGCTACAAGTCTCAAGCTACAAGTTCAAGCCTCCATTTATTTTAATTTTACATGAAGCAAGCTTCAATAAGGTATGCGGGTATTCAATAAGGGATTCCCTTCACCATTATACCCAAAACGCGTGATTTTTACTTTGATTTATGGATTTGTAAAATTAGGATTCTTACCTAATTTGGGAAAAACTTGTGGGTTTAGTTTTAAATCTTCAATTCATGGTTTCTCATAATTTATCTATGATTTATTTGAGGTTCCTTATTTGATTTCAAAAGCCCATGCATTAAATATGATTTCTAGCATGATTCCATTGAATTGCATGATTTCAAGAGAAAATTGGCATGTTTAGATAACATGGCCTTATGTATTTATGAAAGTGCATGCCTGAAACAACCCGAAATTTGAATTAGCTAACAAACCTTGAATCCAAAAACTTTGTTGCAACTGTTGATCACCACAGGCAGCCGCCATAGGCGTCGGAGCCCCGACGAGCCTTGGGGCACACCATGAGAAATAGCCAGTGGCTTTAAACCAGTTTCCTTCAGCCCAATGAGCAGTCATGAAAAGTATCACGGGTGCAATGGCCCATGACAACTCGCCATTGGGATCTTCCAGCAAACTTCTCCCTAGACGTCCTCTGCTCCAATGAGCATCTCGGGTGTGACGACCCATGGGAATCTGCCGTCAAAATTAGCCAGGAAGCACCAGACCTCAAGTAGCCCTTCCCAATGCCTTGGCTGATGGGCCATCGTAGGTACGACGACCGTCGGGCAGCCCGTGAGGTGACTTTTTCTGCAAATTTTTTTTATTTTAAGTTAGGGGTATTTTGGTCTTTTTCCCTATTCTTTAACTCCTAAGTGAGGTTTTTTTGGCCATTTTTAGTAGGGTTTTATTCCCTAATAGCCTAAACTCTTCTCATTCTAAGCAATCCTATTCCAAAAGGAGAAATAACTCCTTCAAGCTACAAGTCTCAAGCTCCAAGATCAAGCCTCCATTTCTTTTGACCTTAAGATCAAGCAAGCTTCAAAAAGGTATGTGGAATTCAATAAGGGATTTCATTTACCCTTATTCCCAAAATCCATGATTTTTACATGCTTTATGTATTTATGAAATTAGGGTTCTCACCTTATTTGGGGAAACCTTATAGGTTCAGTTTTAAAGCTTCAATTCATGGTATCTCATTACTTATCTATGATTTATTTGAGTTTCCTTAATTAATTTCAAAAGTTCATGCATTAAAGATGATTTCTAGCATGATTCCATTGAATTGCATGATTTCAAGTGAAAATGGGCATGTTTAGATAACATGGCCTTATGTATTTATGATATTTCATACCTAATTCTTCAAACTATAGATTTAGAAAACTAGTATGATTTGAAGTCTGGCTATGCTAGTTTTAAGACTTATGACATGAGAATTTCATGACATCATATATGTCCTTATTCTTTTTGAATAAGTTTTGGACATCAAATAGTCCCTATGTGTAATGAAAGGTTTTACATCTAGATATGTCTACCTAAGCTATGAACAGTTTTGGCCTCGATATGTCACAAATATTATATGAACTATATGTATCTTTTGGGAGTAGTATTTAGCGCCAAGCAATGAGGGATTGATTACCCAAGTCCAAAACTACGTTACCAGCATGAGCGATGTATCGCTCCATGTGCTTATGAAAGTGGTTCCACTCCTTGATAATGGTGCTTTGCCTTAGCGGGGTATAGGGAAGCTTTGCCAACTAGGGTTATATAGTTGGATAATTGTGTTTTGTACCTTGGAAGGGTTCGGGGTAACTTTGCTAACTAGGGTTATATAGTTAGATTCCATATAGCTCGCATGATCTATTGTCGGTTATAAGAAACTCCTGCATAAATTCTTTTAAGTTTTCTAAGCTTTATGATATCTCATTTTGAGGTTTGACTTCTATGTCATGCTTATCAGTAAAACTATGATATTTAATTATGATTTCATTGATTATGCATGAACTTTGTTTCAAATATGTCTAAAGTATATTTTCAAGTATGTTTTTATCATGTTTTACTATATTTATACATATTTGACATACTCAGTACATCCTATAGTACTGACACATATCCTGTGTTGCATCCTGTTGATGATACATATTCAGGATCTCTCTCCCAGGCTCATGGCTAGACGATGTTGTATATCCAGATAGTGGTTGGTGAGTTCTCATCCTTCGAGGACTATTATCAGTCTAGTCATTTTGTTTATCTTACATCATATTCATGAGTTAGTTGGGGTTTTGTTTCAGAAACTCTTATAATAGTTTACAGGCTTCAGACATAGAAAGACATGAATTTCATGTTTGGATTTGTTACTTCTTAGACTTTGTTCTTATTCAATTATGGTTGCATGACCTCACTTTGTATGCTTCCGCTATGTTTTCTTATAAATGTCTGAGCATGCTATGACCAAGGGTTAACTTAGGGAACTTGTGGTCCCGAGAGCCGTGTTATGCCTCGGGGGTAGTCTCGGGTAGTGACAAACTTGGTATCAGAGCATCAGGTTCAAGAGTCCTAGGGTGTCTGAAAGTCGTACCGAGTAGAGTCTTTTTCATGTGTATGAAGCGCGCCACACTTATGAGGGAGAATCTATGAGGTGTCTTAGGAAAAAAAACTTTACTTTTTTCATGATCAATATCGTGCGATAGAGTTTAACTCTATTACCCTCTAATCAATTCTTTATGCATTTCAAATTATGCCTCCTCGCCGTGCCAGGTTTCGCCGAGCCACCCTAAATGTTGACTCTCTAATTCCAGACCCCGAGGTCACAAATGCAAAGTTCAGAAATGCCATTCATAAGCTAGCTCAAACTATGGCCTCTTAACATAGAAGTAAAAAATGAGATATATAAGCCACAAAGTATAGATATATTGGGTACAAAATATACAACACAGGCCCTAAAGAAACAAAAAAAGACAACATATACACAAGATACATACCCCGAATGTGGTTTCATCGGTACACAAGCCTCTAGAACTATGAGACTAAGGATATACAAAATAACACTGTCTAACAGGTACACAAATATAAACAATAGATATGAGATAGAAAGCAATAAATCTCCAGACGCCAAGAGCTTACATTCGATATGTATATAAATAAATGGTGCAGTACAGTATGAGATGATGCAATGCAATATGTGGCCAATGCAGTGTAAAATAAAACTTGGAGTTTTCTAGTGGGCCACCCAAAATGGTACATTAAGCACTTCAACAGATGCATAAAAGTAAGCCCATAAGTAATCTGAAAGGAGCCACCCAGAATGGTACTTTGAGCGACTCAACATATAAGTAAACAAAAAAAAAGGTATAAAAATATCTCTCAAATTGAGTATAAAGGTGGCACAACCTTTTTTAGTCAAAAATCACTAGTAAAATGACATAATCCTTTACGTAATCTAAAAAGAGTAGAAAAATGGTAAAATTTCCTATTAAAGGCCAAAAATCAGTAATAAAATTAGTACACTCTCCCCGAACCTCCAATCATTAGAAGATGCGGCATTTTAGTTTAAAACCCAAAATTAGTGCTTTTTCCCTCAAATCATACCTCAAACCATGTGATTGTTTATGTGAATGTATGTGTTCCAACTTAGGTACATATATAAATATATAACTTACACACCAGATAGGATAAATCACACTCCATACAAAAAAATATACTAACTTAGAGTCCAGCCAGTTAAAACCACGGCCTCTGGCCTACAATCTCATAACAAAAGGAAAAGCAAAAAGTAAAGTGATAATAGAATACAAGCTAATCAATTAACAACATAATCTGTCACAAAAACATACCCTAAACTCATACTAAGGTATCATAATCTAATCTTAATACGGTTGCAAGGAACCTAAACTAAAGTTTAAGAAGGAATACTATACTAAGGTCTTGAAATTGCCAAATATTCAAAAATCACAGAATCCTAACTCTACCTAGTAATTTACCCTAATAGTCATGAAGAGTATAAAATATACTACCTAACCAAGCTAAGTCTAATGATTGGAAACAGTTACCTACCTCTCAATTGAACGACAAACTCGAACCATCACTCGGGAGCTTTTCCCTTTTCTATAGCTGATGACGTTAGAAAGCACTCTCCCAAAGAAGGTAGTAATAATCTCCAAGCAGAACAATAAGTAACCCAATGGATGTCAGGGTAGGAATCCACGGAGAATGGGATGATGACTTACCACTAAATGTCAAATGCCAATTAACTAGAGTAAGAAATTATTCAGATAAGCAATAGTAAAATTGGGTAGGAAAGTTTGGGAAATCAAAATTCAAATTACAACAACTTAACAAAGTAAACACATGAGTTCAATCAATAGAGAAAACCTAGAGGTGTGTTTTTGATGGGGTCATACGTTGGGATATGAGTTAATTATTCAAGCAAACTTTTAATTAATAGCATGGGTAGCTTGATTTAAGCTATATATAGTAATTTTTCAACCTATCAAATATGTTTACTATGGTCTTATTTCAAGTCCCATAGTTGTAACAAACCAACCAATAAATGCTTAGGTGAATCAAATTATCTCTACATTTGACTATTAGATAGGAATTCCCTATAATCAAGCTATTTCTAGACTCAATTTGTGGAGGGAATCCCAAATCCTCACTATTGAATTCTTACCCAATTGAAGAACTCCTCTTCCAAGAAAGAACACAATTAGTAAATTAAATCAATATTTGCAATCATCAATTTTATAATTAAAACATGAAAAATTCAATAGACCTATACTCAATAACCAATTATAAGCACAAATAATCAATACATATTCCCAATTTTAAACACCCATCATGAACACACCCCTAGAGATTAGTTTAGCTACTTATAGTAAAGGAATAATAGAAGATACCAAATGGGTTTCCCAAAACTTCAGTCATTCTGTAAGCTAAATTCAAATTCCAAGCTCAAAATTATCTACAATGGTGTTTTTTACTAGGGAAGAAGAAGAGAAAAATTGTACTCTCTACACTATCTCCGTTGCGGAAGTAAAAACTGCTCAATAATTTTGGTACATATCTAAAAAGGGTTTAAGAACCTTTCCAAATGAATCACACACAATTTGGACAAAATTTCCCTTTGGGGCATGTGTGAAATGAGGGGCAAAGGAACTTGCGGCTACCCCTTGGGACTTGCAGCTCGCAGGTGACCAATTCCCAAGCAGTGATGTCCACGTGAGGTTCAATCTCAGTTGCAAAGGGGAGGGCAATCTCCCTTTCCATTGTGCATCTCACATATGGTTGACTGCTCAAGTATTATATGATTTCTCATGTGCGTTAACACTTGCAAAATGCAAGTGTCCTCTTGCTACTCTCATGTCACTTCGCCCCTCTTAAAATATTCGTTCCCTTCTGATCATCTTCAAACTTAAACTCTATTTTAAGCTCTTTTGGGTTCAAATCCTTTTCTTTCTTTATTTGATTAATAGTACCTGCATTTACGTTAATAAAGGCAATAAGTACCTCTAATTCTCATCAAAATATGGCAATAATTCGTGAATAAAGGCTCAATAAGTTAGTAGATTACCAAATTATCAAACCCCCAAACTTAAACTATTGCGTATCCTCAAGCAAGACACTCACAAGGTAAGGATTGAAACAGATTATCAAAACACAAGGGTTGTACACAAGATTATATCCACTCAAAAACTTAAGAAAATAACAAACAAAAGACTCAGCGATGATGCTTATCTCAATTGGTATCACAATAATGTCAAGGAAAGTACTTATTTAAAAAATTCTTATCCAAAGACTTCGCTTTTCAATAAAAAGCAGGGATTTGTCATTCAAAACAAGATTATCAAGCTTCTGAAGTCATTGTGATAGAACATCAAGGTTTGCCTCGAGATTTACCACACAACTTGTCTCATTCATTCCTCTCAATTGAAATAGAGACTTCATTACTCATTTCAAGTGTGTGATGCCACTCACCACAAGAAAGAATCCCACTCACAATAATGTAATTCATAATAGAGGGATTATAAGAGAACAAAAAGACTCTTACTCTCTCAACAAAGTTTGAGTGCACGTGCATTGAACCATAGGCTTGCCCTTCATGTAATCGCCACTAATGTAGAGTTACCAACCTCAGAATCACTAAGGAATTGTGGGCAACGATATTGGCTAGGGTTAAGGTGAGGATTGTATTTTCATCAAGTGACTAAACCTCCCTAATGCTTTTTGTAATTATTCAATGCACCACTCACATTTTCAAACATTAACTTTACCTTATTTCTCCCTCTCATAACCCAAGATTCCCCATCAAGTTATTCCTCAACATCCTTTTGTTAAACTCATTTGGTAGCACCAACTTCTTCCTTTCTTTTCCATTCATTCACTATATTGAACACCTTAGAGCAATTTTTGTTGTAAGCATAAGGTGATACCTTGCATTGAAGAACTCTTTTTCTTCTCCACATTTTGTACATAAACCCCCAAACTTAGGATTTTTCCTATGTCAACATTTCAATTCGCCCCCAAACTTAGGATTTTAGCCTATATTTCACTTTCTAGTTATTAGGGAGGATGGGTGTAAGAATAGAGAATCCAAAAAGGTTTAAGGTGTCTAAATGGTACAAAAGAAAAGTTACAAGCTCAAAGTTGCTTACTAGCATCAATGTTAAGGAAAGTCAATTTGGGTAAAGTGGTTATTCAAGAAGGGCCTACGGTCATCTTCTAAGCTTGGTAATGTCTAGGATTTAGCCTTGAATCACATTCGGGGCAAATTCTAGACAACATGCATACAAAAGAATGATGTAACACCTTACTATACTAGGCATCACAACACAAGAATTTCACAACTAGTCTCAAATATCAATTGAGACAAATGACTTTTGACAAGCTATTCCGAGTTCTACAAACTCATTTGTGAATCAATCAAGCTAAATAGGGAATGTGCAAGTCATGACAATAGAATGCTTTAGCAAAAGTTATTTTTTCCTATTTTCTTCAACTTGTAAATTCCTTGCCAAGAAATTTTTTTGTAGGCCCATTTCGAGACAAGCAACATACGGACTCATATAAACACTAAAACATGGAATTTTACCTTAAAAATCACCTCTCAATGTATCATAGAGAAATTCCAACCTGGAGGGTGTCTGGATGCTATATGAGACAAGTGGGATTTTAGTTGATCTTGCACATGTGGACCCAGGTACTTTGTGACATTCATGACCGAATCAAACACTTCTTGTATTTCAAATGTTCCCACATTATCTGACAGGTCCCCAACCATGCACCAATCATTAGGATGGCTATTATTCCTTGGAGGTAAAGCTGAAATAGGAGCTGGTAGATTTAGATCCAAATGTGGGATCTTTGATGTGGTCCGGGGTACTTTTTTGCTGAATTCATGAATATCTTTTGCCACTATGTCAATCCTCGTGCAAAGTTTGCTCAAGTTAGTCACTACCAGCTTTAAAGCTTATTTGATCGCATTACGGATCATGGCAGGGATATATTTAGCTATCTTGTGCAAAAGATCATTGTTACTACGTGCCACATGAGCAAGCTTGAGTAACCCATATAATAAGGAAGTAGTCAGTGCTTGAGAAAGGGGAAGTGATAGAGGAGCATTGTAGGTGTGACTTGATACCCTAGAGGTAGACATTGGACCATCTAAATGATCATATATAGCATTAAGAGTATGACATATACCTTTTGATACATTTGGAGTTGTAGAAACCCTTTGTCTCTTGATTATGGGGCATCTTTATCACTCTTGTTATCCAAATCAAGCATGCCCTACTATTGGCGAGTTTCGTCTAATGGCCGGAATAGCAGACACATTGCTAGCATACACAACATGCTAATGAGAACAAGAAAGGGCATCGAAGTGAACTATTGTCTGGCTTTTCTTTTGAGTTGTTCATCAATAATTTCCCTTTCATCAGTCATAAACATGGGTGGTGTTCTTTGATGGAATAAGCCGGGTGCAAATGAAATTTAACCACATCTAGGACTCAAACATAAGATCTTTCCTAGAAATACGACCTTTAGACACTGCCCAAAAAGGTTGACCTTCAGCAATGACACTGGCTACCCAAGCATATTGGTTATCTCGTAAGGCTAAACATCTGGAAAACCCTGATGGAAAACGTGGGTCATAACCCCAGATCATAGAGCTTATGGCATCATGGGTAACGTCAATCTATTTTCTTTAAACTGGGATTGATTCTAGACATGGTATCTTATCTATGGGACCCTTATGCTTTAGAATATCTTGCCTGGCTCGGTAGGATGCATAGAACTCTCATACCAATTCTGGTAAATAAGGACCAAGAACTTCAGCTAATTGATCCCACGCATGTTTATCAAACTGCTCGGCTATGTTTGGGAATTCATTCTTGAAGGAGTCTATATCAAACCCCGATTCTTCTGTAATAGCTCTCTATTTGCAAAAGGTGAGATAATAGGCCTCCATCCCCTCAAGGCTAAATCGAATTTTTGTTTTAGATGGTCCTTAATTTTGCACGGGTACAGAAGGGTTTGTAGATGTTGAAGCTTCATTTGTGGTCCTCCCTTTATGATTGCGCATGCAAAAAGTGATTGTTTAGCAAATAGATGTAAGCACCAGGAAGTGGTATAGAAATTTATTCGCATTATTCCAATATATGAAGAAATAAAATACTACAAGAAGCTAACAAAATAAAAAGAAAAATAGATGCATAACAGAGGAAAAATGCAATAGGTAAACTGATGGCATGTGCGAGTCATATGTGAATCTCAAGTGGAGACTTGCACTTTGCAGTTGACTGCGCCCATGATAACAGTAGTCCTGGCAATAAAAGGTGTCATGGGCGAAGGAATACGCAATTTGCCCCTGACTATTCGCGTGTTGCATGTTCTTTCAGCCTTTTCTGGCAGTAAGTTGGCAACTTCAAGACCACATGCAACGTCTCTTGCATTTCACAGGTGAAGACCTGTGATTCGCATGCAGAACGCAGGTGAAAGCAGTAAGAATTTTTCAACTCTATGTTTTCACTTAGATTGCATATGCAATTCATAGGTCAACACCTGAGAAATGCAAGTGTGAACCAGGTTGTAAACACATATTTCAACAGGATTAAGGGATAGTAAGCACTAGTTGACCAATTTTTATGTTATCCGGGTACTCAGACTTCCCCAAAAAACATGATATTCAACAAGACCCCAAATATTCAAAGATATACGCTCAAAAAATTCCCTTAAGAAGGACATTACCCCATCCATCATCGGGAACATCAAGCATCAAGATAAGCATTCCAGGCACATTCAAATGCAACAAGAATTCACTTTTCTCAACCAAAGCAATCACGAACAATGAGAATTAAATTTAAAACAACACAAGGGCGCAAAGATATATAATTTTAGCCTAACACAATAATACTCGACAAAAACTTGCAAAGACAATGATTTTCCCTTAAGAATGACATCCCACAATCTATCATAGGTCCAAATCATGCATCATCACAAGTAGGTTACTCAAACTTCACCCAAAAACATGAAATTACTGGCTAAAAATTATCACAATCAATATGTATCACTCTATAAACACGATCTACCAAGTTTTTCACAATTAAAAACAATAATAGGCCCCAAAATTGGGGTTTAAAAAATAGATCTCACCTAAAAATTCAATATGGTAGAATAAACTAGCATGCTTCACAAATAATATTCCCAATCTACTTAAAAACAATGATTTGATGTTAGAGAACTTACCACAAGTGAAAAATAGAGATTGAAGAGTAAAAATTTGATGCTTTGGGGCTTAACAATGATGACCCAAAATTTCTCGTCAAAAAAGTGATGTGTGGCGGTGGCAGACTTCGGTGCTGAAGTGGTGGGGAAAGAGAAGGAGATTATGGAGAAGATTTTAGGAGATTGAGGGAGTTTTGAGAGAAAATATTGAGGTTTTTTGTGAAGAGTTATGGAAGAAAAAAAGGAGAAGAAGTCAGTTTAAGGAGAAAAGAAGAAGAAGAAGAGGCACATGTCAAAATTTTCGGTCGGGTCAGTCAACGGATAGGTCAACAAAAATTCAAAGGTACCTGCACTTGTGACGTGATATGCGATTCACACATGACCATGTGCATTTTTCATGCTACTTTGCAAGTAATAATTCAGAAGGGTTATTGCTATTTCATTGACATACGAATGCATGTGCAAGGTGCAAACCTGCAAGGGCATTTCGCCCTTTTGCTCGCAAGTGCCTTCAGATTTTTCTTTTCTCCTTCAGTGCACTGCCAACAAGGGAGACACCACCTGCGGCAGTGAATTATTATATGCAAAATGCAGGTTGCGACGCACATGCCCTCTAAAATATTTCTTCTAATTAGCCATTTTTCAATCTCCATGCATTCCTAAAATGCACCAAAAACAACCAAAGATAAATGAAATAAACTAAAAACACTTGGGTTGCTCCCAAGAAGTGCTTGATGGTACATCACGATAAGATCATAGTGCCTCATAAATCAAACAATTCCCAGGTTCATGCCAACATAATTGGCACAATCCCAATCGAAATATCAAAAGTACTTCTTCATGATTTTCATCATTTCCTCTCTTTGCCAAGTTGATAACATCATAGATACGGACAATTGAGGAGTGCCTTTAGGATCCATGTGCATGTCCACAAAAAGGTGGTTTATGCATGATCAATCCCTCGTGATCTTTCTTTCCACTATTATTGTAGAAAATAAGTTGATTTTCCAATGTTTTCATTTCAATTGTGTCTCCCCAAGGACTTCCAACCATCCCATTCATGGTATCAATTACGGACACCACCCTATACTCATCCGGAGACTTCATTGGTTGACAAATATTGAATATGACCTCCTCGCTTCTCACTCAAAATTTAAGTTCTCCTAACTCAATATTGACTAAGTCTCTTCCCATAGCTAAGATTGGAGCCCTAGAATAATAGGAACTTCGAGATCAACAACACAATCTAATACTATGAAATCAGCTGGCAAAATAAACGTATTTACTTTCACCAATACATTTAACAATATCCCCACCGGATGCTTAATCGAACGATCAGCCATTAGCAATCTCATCAATGTGGGTTTAGAAGGAGCTAAGCCTAACTTTCTGAAGATCATGAGAGGTATCAAATTGATGCTTTCTCCAAGGTCACACAAGGCTATTTTGAACAAGAAGACACCAATGGTGCAAGGGATGGTGAAGGCTTTATTATCCTCCCACTTGGGGGCTATATTGCTTGTCATGACAACACTACAACTGTGGGACACTTCAACCATCCCCATATCAATCACTTTTTTATTTTCAATAATTTTATCATGAATTTAGCATAACCCGGCATTTGCATGAGAGCGTCAACCAAAGGAATGTTGATAGATTGTTTGTTGAACATGTATACAAACTTCTTAAATTGATTATCTTATTTTTTCTTGATTAACCTCTGAGGATATGAGAGAGGACCCTTAGGCAATAGCCCTTGCTGACTAGGGACTTCCTCCTCTATCTCAATTGCAACTTGAGAAGGTGACTCAGTCTTATCTTTCTCCTCATTTGGGCTATCATCATTGATAACTACATTGGTTGCACCAAATATCACCCTAATATCTAGGCTTGCATCACTATTCTTCAAAAATAGAATTTCTTTTGCTATCTTGTCATCCTTTTAAATGATGACTTCTTTGGTCGATATTCTCAATCCATCAAGCACTCTCCTGCTTCGAGTGACAATTGACATCATGTGACCATCATTCTTTAGATTAGCAAGAGTATCACTTGGAAAGGTACCTTTTAAATGAGGGTTCATTTGGAATGAGAGCTGATTCATTTAAGCTTCCAAATGTTTGATAGATGCCGAGTGAGAATTCACTATTTGATGAAGAGTCGACACCTCACTTTTTAAGTCTTTTATCCTGTTATCCATAGACTCAACCTTTTATAGTACTTTTGACAACATACATTTAATTTTGGAGTTTACTGGGTCACTCACATATAGTTGGAATAGGGAAACATCAGCTTTGGGTGGAGGTACATAGGGATTAGCACTTTGGTGATTATAGCAATCACCCTCTCTCTTACGTTCCCTCCACTTACCTTCACGGTCTCAACTTTGCACCCTATCCTTTCATTGAGTGCCTTTATCTCAGTTCTAACCTTAGTTGTCATCCCTAGGATGCCAAGGCACTTCATTGGCACCTTGATAGCTGGGCCGAGAACTCACTGATAGAAAATAATATTCTTCTTCCATAGAAGAGTAAGCACCCTCCTCATGACCTTTTGAACCATAAGTAACACCAACATTGACACTTTTGGTCCTGGCTCCCATCATATTCTTGGCCTATAGGTCAATATCAGTCATCATTAAGGCCATGATGTCATCTCTTTACTTCTCGTTTCTCCTTATCTCACTAGTTATTATGGAGAAAGTAACACCCGATGAAAACTCTAGCCTCTCTTGTATGCCATGATATATTGGTTTTTGTCATTCGATCTAAGAGAGCCGAAGCAAGGCCATAATTTTGATCCATCAGAGTACCACATTTCATATTGTTAACCACTAATTTTTTCATAGAATCTAGTGCTCGCTAGAAGCATTGGAGAAGAACCCTTTCTAGTAATCCATGATTGGGACATAACAATAGCTTCTTATTGAATCTTTGTCGTACCTAATGCAATGGCTCATCTGGAAGTTGTAAAAAATTGGTAATCTCATCTCTTAACTGCATCATACGTGAGGGTGGAAAATATCTGACCAATAAGGCTTCAACCAACCCATTCCAAGTCAAAATGGAGCCCTCCGAGATCTTTTCAAGCCACGTGGTTGCCTCTCCTATAAGAAGGAATGGGAATAACCAAAGTCAGATCAACTATTAATATATGTTTTGGATGTTGAAAGGATGACAAATCTTGACAAAATTTTGAATATGTCGATTTACATCTTCATCGGCCATCCCCTCAAATAGTCCCTGCATTTGTCTCAAATGTAACGTTGTACTCGTTACATGGAATACAGAGTTGCCAATGGTTAGGGGTAGTCGGATGGCACCCATAGCACCATGAATAATGGGCCCGTCCTCTATGTTCATGAATTTGTCCATACTTTCTTGATCACCTTCTTGGATCATGTTCCACCTACTCAAACCATAAAAACAACGAAAAAGTAAAAAAGAACAAATACTCAACAAAAGTGAATGGAAAGACAATAAAATTATAATGACCCTTCCAATCATTAATACGTTTCACCTTTGTTGTATTGTTAGAGCTTGTCTGTAATGGCCCCAAGTCATTTCTAATTTATTAGGACCGGTAGTTTGGTTCTCAGGCCATCTGTTTGGTCTTTATGGCCGTTTCCCAGTTTTACAGCTTCAACTTTGAAATCATTGACTTCGGTCAACATTCTTAGTAATCATGTTCAAAATCAAATTCTGATAGTTCTATTAGATCCAAAGCTTAGACTTTGGTTTAGTTGGACTTTTGGTAGGGATTTGGGAGCTTTTCATCTTAGAATTCTCTCTCATTCTATGTTTTCAGGCTAGTTGGGCTTGTTTGGTTGACTTTGGTCAACATTTGGAGAAGATAGCCTCGGATGGAAATTCCTCTAGCATTTTTAGCTCCGGAATGTTGAGTTTAGGCTAGAGGGACCATTGGTTTGGGTCCTGAGGCTTTCGAACTTGATTTCGGTCCTTGGGATCCATTTTGGAATTTTTGGCCTAAAGGTTGATTTTGGCCGCGAAGCCAACTTTTTCTTAAATAGACCTCTGATGGGATTTTTGATGATTTCTTTGGATCCAGAATGCCATTTCTAGTTGAATAGATCAGGTCATTTATGTTTGTGGGACCCCAGATGCATTCTCGAGGGTCCGTCGGAGTTAAATTCTAAGTTGGCAGTGATGTTGGTAACTGGTTGCTGTCATGGAACCAGCAAGCCTATCCCCATGAATGGGCATGGCCCCATATGCATAGCAGCATGCCTTCCCCTAGGCAGTGCCTGGGCTGCGTACGCATGGCCGTGTGCACGGTGGCCTGGCCGCATGCGCGCTGGGCTAGCCACTAGCCTATGCATTTTCCGGTGCCTGCCCGCGTATGCATGGCCACGCAGGCAACTCTATATCCGCATAGGCATAGCATCGGCTGACATCTTTAAGATGGCCATCTTCTTCTTGTCAATTCATTCCAAACCCAACTCTGAATCCTCCATTATAACCAGCTCCAAGCTCCATTTTCTTCACCTATGCTCATCCAAATTCTTGAAGAAAGATTATCATTGCTTCGTGATCATTTTACCGGCCTTAATCCGGTAAGTTCCTTGCAAATTTCTGATCAAATTCTTGTAAATTCCCTCTTTGAATTCTCTTATTGGGTGGGCTATTTTAGCCCCACTTTCTTGCCCGATTCCTTTATGTTTTTGTGAATGTTCTCCTGGGGATGTGGGGAAGACTGTGGTATTTTTCATCTTCGGCTTTGGGTTATGGGGCTCACGAGCTCACTTGTGACTCAGATTTCGACTCGGTTATATTTCTAGCATTATGGGTATTGTTGGTTTCATTTTAACGTGTAGATTATCGTGTTGATAGTGTTTTCACAAATTGGAGCTTCTCAAAGCAGTTTGAGCTTGGGTGACATTGGTCCCACAGCTAGTAGTTAAATGACAGGTAGGTTATTGCTTTTCCTACCTAGACTCTGCGTATATAGGCTATAACTGCATTAATTAGCATCCTTGGGTTGGTTTTCTAGGTTGGTACCCACAGACCTTGTCCTCCTTTTCTGTTCATTTATTTCTTACGTTGATTGTAGTAATCGTGTAGTATTGCTATATTACCCTTGTGGCCCCGTGTGGCCTTTGTATATGTCTCTGGACCATAGACGGTGGGATATTTGGAAATATCCACGAGTCTTAGACCTCATGATATTACTTTAGGCTAGTTATCTGTGATATAGAGATGATTCTGCCTGTGCAGGGCCGATAGGAATATTTTTGAGCCATTTTGGGTGAATTTATTATTTGCTAGCATATCATTCATGCAAAGGATTTTCTATATGTTTTTCTACTGATTTGGCTTGGGGTCTACTATAAACTATTTTCTAAACTTTGCATGGCCCCGAGGGCCCATTTTTAGTAAAATAATTATGAAATGGCTTTGGTACTGGCTGTTATGAAACCTCTTGGAATAAAGAGGATATTTTTATAATTTAACCACTGGTTTTCATACTGACACTAGGCTCGGCTGTGTCATAGAAATAGACATGACTTTCTACAAATTTAGACTTGAATATATGCTGGGCACCCTGTTTAGGGATTTAAGACTTGATTACTAATTTAGACCTAGACACACTTCAGGCACGTATTACAAAATTCCGATTATTGATCTATATTTAGATACACTCTGACGGTTGTACTTGAGATTTTGTGATTTAGTATGTGGTCTACAAGTAGACCTCAATGGACCCTGTCATTCCTGGACCAATGGCTACAGGCCGACAAGTGTGCCAGGAGGCGGGGTGTAAGACAGAGTAGAGGTACTCGGGAGAATTCCTTCCATGGATCATGCCTCTATTGGGCCTTTAGGGCCCCAGAGGGGGTAACAGATGGTACTACTATCACACCTGGTTCTATCATATCACATCATCATACATATTGTATTCTGATTCCACCCTTGTTTGTTGTATGCTTAGTGTATGATCTAGTTGTATAAGCGGTTGGAGGGTTTGTTTTCACTTGATTGCGTTCCTCAATTGTATGGGTGGACGTTAGGACTGTAGATATATTATATTACTCCTTTTGTACTGTAGATATTGTTATGACCTTTGGTTATTGATGGATTAGTGGTTCTAGCCTATTGAGGCCTAGTTTCTTTGAACTGTGTTTATTGAGGGGCTAGTGGGTCCTACATTATTGAGGCCCTGTTTGGTGGCCTTCTGAGCGGTTGTGGGTTATCGAATTCTATTCTCTATCATGGTTATTGACTAGTGGTTCTTGGTTCCTTGTGGCTTAGTTATTCCATCCTAGGGTTGCACTTGAGATATTGTTCTATGTCTATACTTATCTTGAAGATTGGGGTTTTAGTATAATTTTGTTAAGTTTAGTGTTTCTAGTTGAGTATGTTAATTGTTTACCTTCTTTCTCTTAAGGTTACCAGTACACCTCCCTTCTCTTCAAAGTCTCTCTTATATATACTATTGTTGCAAGGATTCCAGGTGCGTTCATCTCTCTTTCACCTGTGTTTATGTGTTATGTATATCTTCTGTGCTAGCATTGTATGCTTATAACTCTTGGTTGACTACTCTCCGTGCTAGTCCTCTGTGCTTTCTATATTACTTCAGTGACTGTTTCTTTGTATTTTTCTATGTAAGTGTTCTTATATCCTATATGCGCTCAGTCGGCCGATGATGCCTACTAGGTACCTGTTGCTAAACAATTGGAGCTCATACTATACTTCTGCATCTTTCTGGTGCAGATATTAGTGTGAGATTTTGCCATTTATCGCATGGAGACTCGTGCAGCTTGGGATATTCGAGATAGGGTGAGCGTCTGATGACCGGGGCTTAACCACATCTCATCTTTACACTGTTACTATTTGTACTTTCGGAGATAGTTGTATATTTTATTTTGTTACTTCTAGCACTTGTATTCTATTAGAAGCTTATGTACTATAGATACTAGGTTGTTGCTTCTGCGTTGTCTTTACTTTATATCTGCTTCTGCTTATTTCTTCTTATGGTGCGTATTAGTTAGATAGTAGACCATTACTAATTATTCCGGGCTACGGGAATTGGTTCGCCTAATGGGGGGTTGTAGGTGCCATCATGACCTGAGAAATCAGGTTGTGACAACTTCGTATCAGAGCTCTAGGTTCACCAGTGTCGTGGTACAAAAGCAAGTGTCTAAGTAATGTCTCGTGGATCAGTATGATGACATCCGTATCCTATCTGCGAGAGGCTACAGGGCATTGTTAGGAAAAGTTCTATCTTTTTTGCTCTTTATCGTGCGTTCCTGGCTCTATTGACTTCTAAACTTTTATTGGTTCATTCATTCTGAGATGACTAAGATGAGTACAAAAGCAGGCGATGTCGAGGCTTCTGTGCCTGTTACTTCAGTGCTTTTGTCAGCGCTAAGATTTCAGAGTAGGAGCATACCATGTCAGTTAGGGGTGTGGGGCTAGCCAGGCCTTCTATTGGATTTATGGCTACCCCAGTTCTTCAGGACATCGTGGCTAGGAGTTCGAGTCCTGCGGTGGGTGTTTTAGTACCTCAGGTTAGGGTAGTACCCAGTTATTTGAGCGGTGCTTCATTTAGAATTGAGCTTCCAGTTCTTCAGCAGGGTGGTATGTCAATTTTGGACTATGAAGCGAGATTTCGTGAGATAGTTAGGCGTACCGTTAGGGCTATGCCTTCAGAGTTTGAGAGAGTTTAGAGTTTTATTGGAGGTTTGATTTCACCGCTCTGTTTGACAACCAAGCACCTGGTTATAGTTAGGACAACATTCCTTCAGGTAGTTGATCATGCTTGGGCTGTTGAGGGTTTATGTCGTGAGGCATATGGAGGTGGTAGTAATAAGCGTCATTGTCAGGGCAGTTTCTGAGGTTCTCAAACTCGAGGTAAAGGTTTGTATGCTAGGGATCAGTTCCATTGCTTCTTATCTAGTGGACTAGTTTCAGTTACTCCACAGGTTTCAGAGGATGGTTGTACAGAGCATGTCGAGCGGAGTGGACATGGTATGTGTCAGGTTTTTTGATGTTTGCATTCAGGGTGTGTAGGCCATGGTGGCTAATTAGGTTCAGCGAGACTTTCCCATCCGACATCATTCAGTGGGATTTTCTTTCAGTGTAGTAAGTATGGGCACTCTATTAGGGATTTTCCCACCTTCGTGTATCCCAATAAGCATAGGTATGTCATACCCCGAGGCTACCCCTTAGACGTAACACGGGACCCGGGACCACTAGTGCCCCAAGTTAACCCTTGTCTAAAGTATGACTTAAAAAAATATAGATAAACTTAACGGAAGCATCAATCTGAAGATATAAATAGATTGAGTCATCAACGGCTCATAACATGACATAACATAATCTAAAACCCAAATACAGAATCTCTACTATGTCTAAAATCCTCTAAACTGAATAATAAGTTGCTGGGACAAGACCCCAGCTAACTCCAAATACAAAGAAAAAACCATGAATATAGACAATTGATACTAGTTCTCGAGGTATGAGGACTCACCACTCAAAGCTGGGACACCTGCTAATCTCCAGACACGAATCTGAGGGCCCAAACCTGAAGCTGCATCATCAAAGGAAGCAGTGCGGGAATATGCGTCAGTACTATAGGATGTACTGAGTATGTGCGATATGCAAAATCTGAAGTAAATATGCTAGATATGCTATAAAACTGATTTCATGCTATAACAATAAAACTGTAATGTAAATGACTCAATGCAATATCACAAGCCAAAAACATAATCATAAGTAGTAAGTCTAAAAAATCCGAGTAAGAGTCAAATACATTTTTAAAAACATAAAACTATTTTTGTGGGAGGTTCTCTAACTTACATAGACTATGTGAGCTACATGGAATCCAATATATCCTCCCCATCGAGAGGACCCAATATACCTTGCTAGGGTATAAAGTCAAAACTAGTGTGATCATGTTGTCTGATGCCTACTGAGGGGACATAAAGAACCTACGGTGGCATGTAATTCTGGGATATACAAAGGAGTATTTTAAATCCAATCCAACTTGGTGCTCAATACTACTCCCAAAATATCTTTATAGCTGAATTTATACTAGTGATATATCTAATTCCAAATATGTTTCAAAAGCATAAGGGTATATTTAATACCATGCAATTCACATAGCTTAGGTAGACATATCTAGATGCCCAACCACTTCATAAAACATAGGGACATATCTAATGTCATTCAATTCATGCTTCAAAATCCTTAAAACTTAGCATAACCATAATTCAAAACATACTTTTCTTTCTAAATTCATAACTTGAAGAATTAGGCATGCTCTTTCATAAATATATAAGGCCATGTTATCTAAACATGCCAATTTTCACTTGAAATCATGCAAATCAATGGAATCATGCTAGATATCATCTTTAATGCATGGGCCTTTGAAATCAATTAAGGAACTTCAAATAAATCATAGATAAATAATGAGAAACCATGAATTGAAGCTTTAAAACTGAACTCATAAGTTTTCACCAAATTGGGTAAGAACCCTAATTTCAAAAATCCATAAATCAAAGTAAAAATCATAGGTTTTGGGCATAAGGGTGAAGGGAATCCCTTATTGAATACCCACATACCTTATTGAAGCTTGCTTGGTCTAAGATGAAAAGAAATAGAGGCTTGAACTTGGATCTTGAAGGAGTTCTTTCTTCTTTTGGAATAGAATTGCTTAGAATGAGAAGAGTTTAGGCTATAAGGGAATAAAACCCTACTAAATATAGTTAAAACGACCTCACTTAGGAATTATAAGGGTGGGTAGTTATAAAAGTACCCCTGGGATTTAATTAGAGAAAAGATGCTAAAAACACTCAGTTCAGGTTCCACGGGTCCCTTCGACGAGTCGTAGATATAACCAGGGTTCATGGATTAGATTCATGGTTACTGAGCCAAAATTCCAAGCTTTGGATAACTATCAACAAGTTAACAGGCTGACTCGTAGAAACTTCTGCAATTTGTGGAACCCACTCGTGGTTCCTGGGAAATTGTCTACCCTCTGTCTGAGTTCCACGAGTTGGTTCCATGACTCGTGGAACCATCAACAAACCGTGAAACTTACTCATAGTTCTCAGACCTGAGGATGATCTGCAGGACTGGTTTCACGAGTGTCTTCCATTACTCGTGGTTCTATCCACAGCTCGTGGACTTGTCTCGTGATTCCTAGAAGTTCAGAATTTTAAGAAATTTTTAAGTTTAAAAGTTGGGTTGAATTCTGGGGTGTTATAATATCTCCACCTTGGGATCATTTTTCCTCAAATGAAGACTAAGCAAGCAAAAGTGGAGAGAAAACAGCCCAACCAAACAACATAACATAAAACTCAAGGATAAACATGAAAACTGAGCTTTTCAACTTAAAACATGATTGAACTAACTTCGGAAAATATAAATGCATGCTAGGATCATGGGAGAAGTTGATGGACTAGAATTGGAGGGACATACTAAGGAGGAAACCAATACCTCAAGCTGAAATTGGATCGGAAGGAAAGAGATGAGGGTACTTAGCTTTCATGGTTGCTTCTGCTTCCCAAGTAGCTCCCTCCACAAGCTTATTTCTCCAAAGGACTTCCACCAAAGCAACTTCTTTGTTTCTCAACCTCCGAACCTGACGATCAAGAATCTCCACAGGGACTTTCTCATAAGTGAGGCTATCCTTCACACTCAAATCCTCCAAAGGAATAATCAAGGTCGGATCACCAACACACTTCTTCAATAAAGAAACATGGAAAACTGGATAAACCACTTCTAAATCTGATGGAAAATCCAACTCATAAGAAACACTACCAACTCTACTTTCAAAATCTGATAAGGACCTATATAGAAGGGACTAAGATGCCCTTTCTTGCCAAATCTCATCAGACCCTTCATGGGTGACACCTTTAGAAATACCCAATCATCGACCTCAAACTCCAACTGTTTTGTCCTCACATCTGCATATGATTTATGTTGACGCTGAGCGATCTTCAACCTCTCCCTATTGATCTGAACCTTTTACATAGTCTCATGAACTAAATCTAGACCAATCAAAGCTACATCACCTACCTCAAACCAACCAATAAGAGATCTACACCTCCACCTATAAAGTGCCTTATAAGGATCCATCTGGATGCTAGAATGAAAGTTGTTGTTGTAGGAAAACTTGATAAGAGGTAAGTGAGCATCCTAAATTCCTTTGAAATCAATCACACAAGCTCTCAACATATCCTCTAAAGTCTGAATAGTACGCTCCGCTTGGCCATCCGTCTGTGGGTGAAAAGTTGCGCTAAGATTAACTTGACTACCAAGACCTTTCTGAAATAATCTCCAAAGCTGAGATGTAAACTGAGTACCCCTGTCTGAAATGATAGACAACGGAACACCAATGCATCCTCTTGATGATGTAGATTCAGGTTCCCTCCCTCAAGTTGATGGCTAGAGACCGCAGGCCATTTCCGATCAGTGTTGGTGAGTCCTCATTGTTCGAGGGCTTGTTATGATTCTAGCAAGTTTTGGTTATTTACTTCCACACCTTGAGTTAGCTAGGGTCTTGTCCTAGCAACTCCTTATGTCATGTGTAGAGGCTTTTCAGACATAGACAGTATTCAGTCTTCTTCGAATCATGTTCTTCTTGATTTTTTATCTTATGGATTGAGTTATCTAGTTCCTATTATGCTTTTGCTATGCTTATTTTATATACCTGAGTTATGCTATGACCAAGGGTTAACTTGGGACACTTGTGGTCCTGGTCCCGTGTTATGTCCAGGGGGTAGGCTCGGGGCATGACAAACTTGGTATCAGAGCATCAGGTTCAAGATTCCTAGGGTGTCTGAAAGCCGCATAAAGTAGAGTCTCCTTCATAGGTGTGAAGTGCGCCACACTTATCAAAGGGAGGCTAGGAGGTATTTTAGGAAAAATTTCACTTCTTCATGTTCACTATTGTGTGATAGAGTTTGACTCTACTTACTCTTCTAATCCGTCTGTATGCATTTCAGATAATGTCTTCGCAAAAAAAACCTAAGAGGAATGCTAATCCAACCACTCCAGATCACGAGGTTACGAATGCAAAATTTTGTGAAGACATATGTATGTTGTCTCAAGCCATGACAACTCAGTTGAATGAGAAAGAGAAACTAAAGAAGAGGAAGAGGAAGAACAAAAAGACCAGAACATGGAACCAATAGTTTTCTCAGCAGAGGTCATCCGAACCAACCCCATCTTCAGTTAGCACACCTGCCCTATATTCTCAGTCTTGTCACCATAGGGCTCCGAAGACCTTGAGGTACCCTCTTTGTAGTAGTTGCGGTAAGCTCCATCTAGTGAGTGTCTTGCGGGTAAGGAGGGGTGTTTTAGGTGTGGTCAGTTAGGCCATAGGATCAGGAATTTCCCCTCATCTAAGCGGAGCAACTGTGGTGTTCAACTCCAAAACAAATTCCTTTCATAGCCTAGCCAGTCAGATATGAGTATTCCTCCTAAAATTGAATTAGGTACGTCACTAGATTTTCTTCCTGTATGCATCCATAGTCCCCGGACCCCTATTCTTGTTTGGTTGTTGAGTTATCTTGACCTAGAACAAAGTGGGGATAGGAGGGTTGAGGCATTGACTTTTAGGCGGGGGAGGGTCTTAGACTATTGAAGGAAGTAGGTCTTCGTGCTGGATTCTAGAGTAGTGTATGTTTGGTAGGGTAAAATGATCATAGTTCCTTGGAGAGTTTGATGAGAGGTCCATAAACTTAGGAGGGTAGAATAAACATAAGAGGGAGATTGTGGAATTTAGAATCGATCAGATTTTGGAGGCTCAGGTAGTAATGCTTGTAGGTTTTAGAACAAAGTCAAGAGGGGAGGCAGATGCTTATTTCCATCCTAGCGTCCTAAGTATCCTTCTGCCATTATGATACCTTTTGCATGGCTTGTGTGTTAGTGCCATGGTCCTATTTCAGATTCACGCTCATGTTCAGATTCTAGAATGGCAAGTGATTGCTTCAGACAATGATTCTACTCTTATCCTGCGATTTTAGAAATTCCAGGTTTATGCCCTGGGGTTTGTTATCTATGTAAGCTCATGTCTCTGAGTATGCTCAGTTTTATTTCCTCAGTTTATTCTTTAAACATGCCTCTATGGCTGACCAAATCATGTTACATTATGTATATGCTCTGACTTGATTCTTGAAATGGTTTGCGCTTATGATTTCCTTGCTCTAAAAGACCTTGACCTTTGCCTTTGATAACGAGGGGTGGTGTTCCCCACCATTCATGCCTTATGTGCCCAATATGTAAAATATTCATGCCTATAGTGCTAAACTCCCCAAGCCTCACCTTGAGTGTCTTGATCACGCTAAGTGTAACTCTAGATCAATATGTCATCCTTCATTCGTGACGCTCCTGCTCCCACTCTTTTCTTTTAATGATTCTGGTTTATGTTGTTATAAGCGTTAGGACAGAAGGCCTTGTAGTAGCCTAGCTGGGAGGTAGTAGATTCCTTTTCCTTGTTTGTGTACTTGTTCCACCTTGACATCTAGTGGTAGGTGAATTATGAGATAAGGATTATTCGTGCAAAATAGATTGATGAAGAATTTTAATATGTCCCTCTGTAGAAGTTCTTGAATTTGCGACTCCTAGTTATGACAGGGAAGAGGAGAGAAGTCTTAAATAGGGTAAGCTACGAAACCATAAGGTGACCATAGTTATAAGCTTGAATATAGTGATGGGATACATGCGGATATTTGTTTTGTGCAACTAGTGACCCTTTAGTTGGGAGCCCTAGGTTAGTTGGTTGTTGTATAAGATGGGATACTATCCTTAGAAGACGTTCTTGATGCAAGAGATCTAGTCGAGCTAGGTTGAACATGGAGAATTGGGTAGTTAGACTCAGACCTTAATACCTTTACATGCACTATTGAGGTTGTTAGTCGTGAATGGTAGGGGTGGTATATAGAAAAGGATAGTTTTCCCATATATCTTTTTCTCTCAGTTTGGTGTCCCTTTCGGTTAACTGCAATTTCTAGAATATGTTGGTTCTTTATAAGTTTTAGCTGAGTTCCTATTCTCATCCAAGACCAGTTATCATGTTGGATATCTAGTTCCTGTCCTATTGGTTGTTCTTATATTCTCATCATGCATACGTGTCTCATAAAACCAGCTCAGTTTTATTTCAATCAGAAGGCGGTTACCATGATAGTACTTCAGCTTTTACAACTCAGTTGAAGGAGATACTTTGGAAGCAGACTCATCCATGAAGGCCGAGTACCCTCACCCTTCTCCTTCCAATCTGGTTTCAGCTTGAGGTAGTAGTTACATCCTTAGTATGTCCTTCTGGATCTATTCCATCAGTTTCCCTCACGATCCTAGCATGTATTCGTATTTTCAAAGTTTATTCAGCCATGTTTTATGTTGAAAAGTTCAGTTTCATGTTGATTCTTCAGTTTTCATGTTTCATTTTTTGTTGGGCTGTTTTATCTCTAGAGTTCCCTTGTTTAGTCTTTATTCGAGGATGAATGATCCCAAGGGGGAGATATTGTAACACCCCAAAAATCCTAATCTAAATAACCAAACCTTTTCCATGATTGTAATGATTATTTCCTAGTGTGGTGAGTGATTTGGATGCGAATCATGTTCATAAGAAACTCCTATCATCAAGTTAAGTCGCAAGCACCTCACCCAAGTAAGTTTTCATGTAAGACTAAACTAGGGTCAAATTTAACCGATCATTCCTCCTAAAATATAAAGAGTTAGGTAGCCTAGTACACACCAAATTAAAGGTTTTTGAGTCTTCTTTCCAACGCCACCAACCACGCATTAATCCTAGTCCGAAGTTAAAAGGTATGGGTAGTATACTGCAGAACTATCAGTGACTACGGACAGGGATGACGAACCGTGGTTCTGAACCACGGTGCGTCCTGTGACTCGTGATTGCTGCCCTGAACCTTAAAATTTAAATATTCAAAACCACTAGTTGGTTCACGACCCGTAGACCAAAACCATAGTCAGTAGAGTGACCCGTGGTTTGTCAAAATTCAGCTTTTCTACCTAGTTTCCATGAATGACTTGATGGGTCATTGTTTTGAACGACGGTCCATCCTGTAACCCATGGAATCACCTTCAGAGAGGTATCAAGTCCTCTTAAATCCATGAGTGGGTTAACGACTCATCAACCAATTCCACGACCCATTCTTCCACTCGTAATCCCTGAGGATCAGAGGATCCTCATGTCCTAAAGTCAAAACCACGAGTCAACGGGACGGTACATTGTCCTGAAGCACAGACCGTAGAGTGACTTATGGTGTTGAGTTCCAGTAGACCCCTAGAAGTGGAATTTGAAACCACAAATTAGCTGATGGCACATCCTTTAGGATGATAGACCGTGGACTGACTCGTGGTCTCTGAAGCTAACTTTTTCTAAGTTTAAGTCCAGGGGTATTTTCATAATTTCCCACTCTTTTAACTCCTATACTAAGTCATTTTAAGCCTATTTAGAAGTGTTTTTATTCCCACTTGACCTAAGTTCTCTCCCATTCTTTCAATCAACTCCCAAAATAAGAAAAGGAGTTCCATCTTCTCAAGCTTCAAGTTAGGGTTTCAAGCTCCAAGTCTCAAGTTCCAAGTTCAAGCCTCCTCTTCTTTTCAATTTCAAGTTGGTTAGCTTCAATCAAGGTATGTGGTTATTCAACAATGGTTTCCTTTCACCCTTTTTCCTAAAACCCTAAATCCTTATTTTGATTTCATGAACTTTTAAATTAGGGTTCTTACCCAATTCGTATGGGTTTTGCTATAAATTGCCTTCTCATAATTTAATTATGAAATTACTACTAAATTGCATAATTTTACATGGGTTTTTACATATGAAGTCCTATTTTGAATTGAAGGCTAATTATGGTAAATCCTACATGCATGGTTTGATTTAAGAAAATTGGGAAATTGATAACATGGATTCTCTTGAATTTTTCAAGCAAGTGCATGCCTAGTTCCGATATTCTATGAAAATGTATGTATTATGAAATTAAACTAGAGCAATGCAAAGTTTTACAAGTCATGAAGTATGCAAAGTTTTACGAGTCATGAAGTATGCAAATTTCACAAGTCATGAAGTATTATGCAAGACAAGACACCCGATGTTCCATCAATGCTCATGAATTGATTTCCAAACAAAAATTCATGAGTAGTATGACGATCCGGGTTATGAAAAAGTTATGAACAAGTTTCGACATCTAGATATGTCACATGTATGTGAGACTCATATTATATATATATATATATATATATATGTTTTGGGAGTAGTATTTAGCACCAAGTTGGACTGGGTGAGAGTACCCTTAGTCCCAGAACTACGTGCCACCGTAGGTGCCCTTTGTGGCTTATGACAGGATCCTGGTATGACATGGTTCAAACTTTGGCCAGTTAGGACAGCCTTTTTTAGTGGGGGTGCATGACACTGGACTCCATGTAGCTCAACATGGTTTAATATCAGTTAAGAGAAACTCCCGCATGTTTATTTTTTTTCTAATAAGTTATATGATACTCTACTTTGAATCCTTACTTTATTTCACATTTTATGCCTTATATCTTGATATTTTATTATGCTGTATCTATACTTACACAAACTCATTTCAAGCATGTTTTAAGTATATTTTTATCATGATCATTCATATCTCACATACTCGGTACATCCTATAGTACTGACGCATACTTTGCGCTGCATCCTCTTGATGATGCCGATTAGGGTTCACTCCCTCAGGCTCATGGCTAGAGACCGCAAGCCATTTCCAGTCACTGTTGGTGAGTTCTCATTGTTCGAGGGCTAGTTATGATTCTAGCGAGTTTTGGTTATTTACTTTCGTACCTTGAGTTAGCTAGGGTCTTGTCCTAGCCACTCTTTATGTCATGTGTAGAGGCTTTTCAGACATAGACAGTATTCATGTCTTCTTTGAATCATGTTCTTCTTGATTTTTTTATCTTATAGATTGAGTTATCTAGTTACTATTATGCTTTCGCGATGCTTATTTGATATACCTGAGTTATGCTATGACCAAGGGTTAACTTGGGACACTTGTGGTCCCGGGTCTCCTGTTACGTCTAGGGGGTAGGCTCGGGGCGTGACAATAAGCATTTTCAAATCTGTTTGGAGCATGTCAAAACCATGTCATATCATCTACTCGAATCAATTTTCCCTTTCTTCTTCAAGATCCTGTTTTAGTGTTGATGTTTAGGGTAGATTTGTTTTTTAGCAAGATTCATCTTGGGTACCATCTTAGTATGATTTCCTTCCCCTGTATGTTTTCCTTAAATCTTAGATTAGTTGTGGTAAGCCTCGTAAATAGGTAGCTTCATTATTCAAACACAAGGAAATATAAAAGAGTTATTTCATAGTACATTTAATCGAATCATCGGTCGACCCATGATTAATTGAAACAAAGTTAAACTGTTTTCATATGTTTACCATTGAAAGATGTGTGATTCTGCCTTTCTAGATAATGTTATGATTGTTTAGACATGTATAAGTCTAAGTAAGTATGCCAATGTGAATTGAAAGTATTCAAGGCTGCCCTATGATGATTTGTTTTTGGTATGGTGTGGTAACTGTATGTTTGATTATCTTGTATGAATTAGTAATTAAAAGTCAAGATTCGTCGTTGTTTCTCTTGATCACTGCACCTATCTGCTAATTTAGTATGTTCTTTCAAAGTAGCAATACCATGCTCTTCTTAGAACTTCGTCTGATTTGATTGCTTCATATTTAGCATTCGTGTTGTTGAACATGATCAAGTCCTCTGATTTATGTTCCAGACATGATGTTCCATCCAAAATATTATAAGTCGAATCAGTGTATCTCTACATGATTTTTGGTTATCTTTTCGAGGGTTCATAAAAATGTATTTTCTATTTCCCTTCGTTAATCATATCTGTGTGTGTGATTGAGTGTGGTGTATAATGAGCGAGCTTCTTGATTTATTTGTTTGTTTGCGAATATTAATTGTTGCTCTCTTTGTTTTCATGAACAACCCATCTGAGTCTCATTGGACTCATTTTGATGCCTTGCATTTCTCGAGTTGGGGCCGAAACCCAACTCCTTCGAGCTAATTTAGCTTTCCCATGGTGAAGGAAATGAGATGTCGAAAAAATGGTCCTAAAGCCCACCAAGTGCAGCAGCAGCAATCCAAAATGGACTAAAGAATTTGAGGATAATGGGCTAAAACCCATAAGATCCAGCAGCTATAGCAGTCCAGTTGGACTGGATTTGAAGGAAATGGGCCTTAAAGCCCATACTTAGAATCTTGGGACACGTTTTGGATGGACTAAAAGTCCAATTTGATTAAGCCAAAGAGCTTAATTCACTCTCTTACCCTTTAAACTCTTTATATATTGTTTAGTTAGAATTATTTGAAATTAATTTGAACTCTAACTTTTCAACTTAGTTGAAATTCCCCTAAAGATTTACTATTTTTGGAATTAACACTTTTCTCTCAAATTCATTTATGCATAACTTCTTTACATCCACATGTTTCTTTATAAACTCTTTACAGAATTGTTTCAATGTCTTTCAAATTTCATTTTTAGTCAAGTTATATTTCTTATATTTTCACAACAATAAAAAATGCAAATATTTTCAAAGATAAAATAAGTTATTTTCAAACAAGTTTGGATAATCGCAAGTTAGCGGATGTTTCGAGTGCCTTCAAAACCTTCTCGAAACATTAATTTGAACCCTTACCCTCAATCTCTTAATCTTTTTAAGTTATATCTGTTTTGACTTTAAAGTTTTTTTATAAGTTTTTCTTGGTTTTTACTTTTATAAAAACTAAGTGGCGATTCTTGCTTTTATTTGAAAATATTTTAGAAACTTTAACTAGATTTTCGAAATGATTTTCAAATAGGTCACTTTTCCCGTAAAATAGAAATGGCGACTCCGCTGGGGAAATTCAACTAGGTTCTAACCTTATTGTTTGGAACTACCTTATTTGACTAACTATTCAAATTGTAATAATTAGTAACTTTATTGCTTTCCTTACTTGTTTACTTTTTCGCAAAATATAAATTGTTCATGGCATCTTCCGCCTCTCTTGGCAAAGCATTAGAATGCATTAAGGGTAAAAAGATAATTATGCAAGTATTTGCAATCGTTCATAACAAAACACATAATTTTCAAAACAGACGAGTGAAGTAGTTTACCCACGGTCGGTTAACGGTCACTTGCTGTTTTAGCCCTGGTTGTCCGCCTGGGTTCCCGGTCAATTTCAAAACCTATTCTAGAAACCCAAGATTGAGCAAAACCAAATATTAAAATAGGCATTGACCTAAGATGTCTTAATATCCAAGGGATATTAAGTCCATTAGTAAGACCACCTTGTGTTTGAAAGGGCTCACGACATGAAAGAACAATCATCCCCTATATGTTCAGTTGAAGTATGTGATGTCGAGTTGTACGAATCATTGTCCCTCGAGATTAGGATATATTTAGATAGTCTTTCATTTTTGAAGATTGTCATCCGAAAGGCATTCAGAATTTTCAAAAAGTCCAAGAAGTTCGAGAACGAAGGACCAACCACGATGGCCTAGTTAGGATTGTACCCCTGCGTGGGACTGATTTTGATGTACATTCCTTTTCCTGCAATTTTGTACCCCCATTTTATTTAATCAATGTGTATAAATATATTTTGGGGAAATGGAACGTTTACAAACGACATATACATCCTTCAATTCGTTAGGCCTACCTTTGGCATAAAAAGGTCACATATTTGTATAGGACGCGCTATGAACTGTTATGTGATATAACTGTCTTACGTGCTTATGTGCGTTGCTCGAATCAAAGCTGAATTGGTCCACTCCTATTTGAATTTTTTTAGAACCCGTAAGCAGATTATAAGTCCACCACGCAAGGTCCAAAATCGCTCTTGGAGTTCTTCAAATTTCCCAGAAAAATTCAAAGACTTCTTAAAATCCCATTTAAGACTTGTTTCTACCTCCTCAGAAAACAAACTTACCGTATCCGAACTGCATCTTTTAAGGGCCCAACGCCTATCCTTATGAAATTTTCATTTCCCTACTTTGATAAGGATGCCAAAAAGTTCAGAATGCACATCAAATGCTACAAGACAAGTATCAAAAGATGAAGACTCGGCAAGTCAAATCGCCTGATGAAATCTACCTACCCAAAATCGATAGGAAAATTCCTGTCCATCGAATCTTCGAGTCAATAACCCCGTGGATCAATTTGCCTTGATGAAAAGTAACTTTATGTGTTTATATTCAGTCAGATATCTTGTATTGTTTGTCACTATCAGGATCTAACATATCGGCTTTTGAGTTGTTATACTTTAAAACTGGCCAAACATCCCTACTTCACCTGCTCTAAGGCACAAATAAGATCCTCATCTAGCCGTCGCTTCTCTAAGGAAAAAATGACTGACAGTGAGGAAGAAAATCGTTTGGCTGTAAGAGATAATATTATCGCCGAACAGAACAAAATGATTGCAGAACTGGCAAGAAAGTTAGAGAAAATGCAAGAAGAGGTACAAAAATCCAAGGATATGGCTAGCCTGGCTATTGCTGCCAACACTCCAGCTTTGGGAAACTCTCAACCCTCTCTCCAGATTCCTCCACTCAATTCTCCATTGACTGAGAACTAGCCAAGAGATATCCCTTCCTCCTCCATTCCTAGAACTTCCAACGAACCTCTCTCCAATAACCCTCCCCATATCGGATCTTCATACTACTCCTCCTATCCAGCACACTAACAAAAACAACAACCAAAATGCCTACAATCCACAGAACCTCCCTCTAAACTGCCAAAATACACCACTAAATACTTACAACTCCCATAATAATCATCCTAATGTCACTAACTCACATACCTATACCCCCACATATCCAAATGCCATTCCACATGTCCAGCCTCTTCCTGTCCAGAACATGCCACTTACCACTTTTCACGCTATGGTAGAACCATACACCACCCTCCCAGAAAGCCCCGAGCTTGACAACTATGAGGAGAAAGAGAAAGAGTTGATGGCCACAAATAAAAAGCATGATTATGACATGGCACAAATGAAAGAGGAGATAACAAGGATCAAGGAGTTACGAAGCTTCTCCTATGAAAAGGGCTATGACTACGACGATCTCTGTATCCATCCGAAAATGGACCTGCCAGATGGATCCCAAGTTCGAGAACTTCAAAGGTGTTAGGAATCCTGAGGCTCATTTGAGAAGTTATTATGACCAAATGGTAGCGCATGGAAGAACGACGCTCAGTTAATGAGGTTGTTTGGTCAAAGTCTGAGCGAAGAGGCTTTGGAATGGTTCACCTCAAAAGAATTGAAGAAGTGGTCTAAGTTGAGTGATCTAGCTAAAGACATCGCTCAAAGGTTATCATATAACATGGAATTTGTCCCGGATCGATGCTCTCTAGGTCATATCATACAAAAATCAAATGAGGACTTCTGAGATTATTCCTATCGGTGGAGAAAAGAAGCAACGAGAGTTCGGCCTCCTATGAACGAACAAGAGATAAGCACATTGTTTATGCGCTCTCAAGAGTTAAGAGTTCTACGACAAAATGATATCAGCAGTAAAAGCAAAATTTGCCGATCTAGTTAATATTGGTGAAATTTTCGAAGAGGGTCTTCATAGCGGCAAGATTACCAAAGCATCGGTATCCGCAGGATCGACAGGATTTCCCAAGAGAAAGAGGGAAGAGGTATCTTCAGTATCCTCTACTCTGAGCCCAATATCGCGAAAACCCTTCGTAGCCAACTACAAAAGTCACTTATTCCAACAACCCCTCCCCCAGCTCCACAAAATCCTCAACCCATTTCCTATACTCAGCCCATTTACCAAACTCCACAATAAAATATGCAGCTCATTTGCCAAGCTCCTCCCAAAACTTTCAAGTGTATTAAAAGGCTCCCGAAAATCAGAATATTTGTCAGGTTCCTCCTTCTGCCAATGCAAATCTCCCTCGTCCAAATTTGGAAAAGAAAGTTCCTCAAACTTTCACCCAGTTAGCTGAAACCAGAACTAAGTTATATGAATGATTGAAGGTTACTGGATTTATTCCGCCCGTACAACCTAAACCAGGAAATCTTGACTCTCATTTCTTCAGGGCTGACTGACATTGAGCTTATCATTCCGAAGGAGTCAGACATACTACTGAAGATTGTATTACCCTGAGGCATAAAATTCAAGATTTGATTGATCAAATATTGGTCACACTACAAACAAAACCGGTCAATGTTAATAACAACCCGCTCCCGAATTATAGTAGAGCCACTATTAACATGATAGAGGTCGATGAAGAATGGGTTGTGAGCAAGTCAATAGTGCTGGTTAGCCCTAAAAATCAGGAAATGCTGGAAAAGCTATAGCTACTTTAAGTATTGCTGAAATACCCTTTGAAGGGTTAATGCGCAATAAGGCCTTGCATGTCACTATCAAATGTCAAGGGAAGATGATAAACAAAGTTTTGATTGACGATGGTTCGGGTCTGAATATTTGCCCGTTATCCATACTCACTCAGCTAGACTATGATCCGGGAAAGGTTTTCCACAGCAGGATCAATGTGAGAGCCTTCCATAGGGGTTAAAGGGACACTATCAAAAAGGTTAGTTTACACATCTGGATGGGACCCGCTGAGTTCTAAGTGGAATTCCAAGTCATGGAAATTACCACCAGCTACAACTTGCTTTTGGAAAGACTATGAATCCATGGAGCTGGAGTCGTTCCATCCACTTTGCATCAAATGGTAAAGTTTATTTGGGAAGAGCATGAAGTAGTGATGCATAATGATCGGAGTCATCTAAGCAACCCTAATGGTTGTGTTTTCATAGTCGAAGAAGTTTCGAGGGAACCAATTTCTACACCGTAGAGATCATCAATGCCATTGGAGAGGATCTTGCTCTTCAATTTCCCATGCCACCCATCTATAAAATGCATGCAACCAGGATGCTGAGCAGCGGACACGAGCTAGGATTAATGCTGGGGAAGAATTCTGGTGGTATGTCAAAGCCCATAAGCATTCCCAGACAGCTAACCAGGCATAGATTAGGGTACGTATCCCAAGAAGATAAGGCAAAAGTCAAAGAGAAGAAGCAGTCAGGACTGCTGAAGCCACTCCCTCACTTATATTGTCATTCTCGGTGTGCATTGATCCCCCAAGCGATGGGTTAGAGGACGGAATCAGAAAAATATTTGAGGAATGCAATACTATAATAGAAGAAACCACCAAAGCATCCATAATTAGGGATGCCAGGCCCGACAAAAAGTTACAAAATTGGGTCGCAACTCACCTCGTGACTCTCCACTCTGCTGGGTAGACAAAGACTCTATTTTATGAAAAATAGGTGATGGTCTGGATGAGGCTCCATGACCCACCCTTTATGTTTTCAGTTTCCTCATACTATTTTACCACGTTCCAAAACACACAGACATGCATTCATGCGGGTTATAGCCATAGCTTACAAATATTTTTGGATTTCGATGAAAAGGCTCCCTTATTGCGAAAACTGTTCTATATGTTTGCTGATAATTACCTAACTTGCTTTGTTTATGATTTCAGTAATAATAGCTTATAACCTGCCAGTGTCATATCATGTCAAAAGCTAAATGAACAAATCAAGATAAGTGGTATTGGAGCCAAAGGGTATGTTGAAGACATCATGGTCTTAGAACGAACAACCAAGAAGTCTAAGAACTTTGAAGACCAGGAAAATCCCCACCTAAAAGAGTTTGAAGTGGTCAATCTGGGAGGCAACAGTCAAGTTAAAGAAATCAACGTCGGTGTTCATTTGTCAAAAGCACAAAAGAAAGAACTTATCCGTCTGCTCAAGCCATACATCCACATCTTTGACTGGTCCTACAATAATAGGAAGAGAATAAGCACAAACATCATCTCTCAAAAGTTCTTGGTCAATCCAGAATTCAATACAGAGAATGGACAGTTAATCCTTCCCTTCGACGAGACAAAGGAAAGTTTGCTCCAAATTGGCAAGGACTGTACATCGTCCAAAAAGTGCTATCTGGAGGAGCTTTTATTTTGTTCAATGATCAAAGTATGGCCCAAGCCTATAGAAATTTTGATGCTGTGAAGAGATACTGTGCCTGAGAACGGTTTCTTTTCCTTCTATTTTCTTCCCTGTAATAACATTTTCTGATTGTAATCATTTTACACTTAGTAAAAGCTTAAAACCTCCCTATACTCATTGTACGAACTACGTTTGACCTGAATTCTCAAGAATGAGATACGTAGGAGGCCTTTGTCGGCTTTGGTCAACCCCTTAGGAAAATCTATCTTTTCCCTTCCTATCTTGAACTACGTTCGACCTGAATTTTCAAGAATGAGATACGTAGGCATCTTTTGTCATCTTCAGTCATCCCTTTAATTATTTCCAACATTCTCCCGCTACAAGTGTGGGAACTACGTTTCTAATTCCTGCCATAATGGGATACGTCGGCGCTATAATGTCTCGGTCATATTACCCAGGAAATGGAAATTGGGGAAAAATTTTCGAGAAAGGAATCTCAAAAATTTAGAAGGCGAAGATCATCTCCAACAAATCAGAATATAGAATGTGCTGAGAAGCTACCAAAGTGAATCTCGAGAAAGAATCTCATAATTCCCACAAAGTGTCAAATCTCTCACCAATGGGATAAGATTCATCATGAAACTATTAACTGGGGAAGAAATTTTGAGGAAGACCTCAAAATTTCCACCAAGATTCATTCAAGAGTTTAGAAATAAACTCCGAAGAATTCCCCCAACCCTGAGAGATCAGAGTCTATTTCAAAATCCCCAGTCCGAGGTGGATTAATCCCCATCTATGACAGATTTCTCAAAAAACATTTTTCAAACTTCCCAGTAAAGATGACAAAGGATCTTCAGAGTCCACCAGAAGTACGTCAAGAATTTCAAGGCCTCGAGTAAAGGACATTCCTTGAGCTAGAGCATGACATGACGGGCAGAGACTTTTTCAAACTATCTTTTTTCAAAATTCACTGTTTTCTGAAGAACTTGTTTGAAAATCATTATAAAATATTAGTTTTACTCTTTTATAATTTCACTTTGTCTTATGTCTATTGTGACCCGAGGAGTCGAGGACGATGAGTACCCGAGAGTGGAAAGCACCCAGAAAATACAAAGCAAGGAGCAGAAGATCGAAGGAGGTCAACACAGATCAGTTTCACCAAAAACTAACAATTTTTCTATGGATGCAGGTTGTCCTACAAAGTAGGTTAGAGTTCAAGGAAAGCCCCTCATTATCCAACACGTTCAATGAAATGTAACATGACCAGATGCCCTAAATTTGGCGATAAAAGCCGAAATGATGAGAAGGATCCAAAGAGGCAAAAAGCCTCGGAACAGACAGTTTTTTCTTGTAGTTCACAGAAACTACTAGATAAAGAGTGACTAACAACATCCTCAAGTCTCCAAGCAGATCAGAACATTTGGTTAGCTTCAAATTAGGATACCAAATAAGAGATCAGTGATGTTCTCCGCCAATCACCAGAAAATAAAAAATCACCACGAACAGACGATGTTCGAAAATGGTACTTATGGTTATCCCCAGAAAGGGGCACAACCATTTCATTCACATTTGAAACAAAAGTTGTTTTGAATAGTTTCATAGACATTGTTTTTGATGTTTTTCAAGTTTGACTGTGGTGGCTTGTAAAATCGACACTGTGTCTACTAAGTGTTTGCCTTGAGCGCAGGTACACATAAAGGAGTCAACATGACAACATTAAAAACAAAGGTGATGTTTTCTGCAACTGCTACACATACCATTGCATGATCATCCACACCATTATCATATTTGCATGTCTAGATGACCATGTCAAGAGGATCATGTCATATTTGCATGTCAAGAGGACCATCATCATCAATTACCGCAGTACATTTGTTGCGAATATTATGTCCCTTTACTGGCCGGTTTCAAAGAGGATGTCATTCAGAGGCGTCCTTATGTCGCACTGGCTGCGAAGGATCAACCCAAGAGCATATTTATATCTGATATCGCATGAAACGGTGGAGTCTAACATTGAGGATATTACCATTTATCATGTCTGGCATTCACTATATTTATATTCGATATTGCATAAGATGGAGGAGTCTGACGTTGAGGATATATTTGCTTTATTATCATTATTATGCCAAGTCTGGCATTCAGCATATTTATATCTAATATCGCGTGAGATGGAGGAGTCTGACATTGAGGATGTATTTTCTTCCTTATTATTATGCCATGTTTGGCATATTTATATCTGATATCGTGTGAGATAGCAGAATCTAGCATTGAGGATATTATTATTATCTTGCCAAATCTGGCATACAACATATTCATATTCGATATCGCGTAAGATGGTGGAGTCTGACGTCGAGGATACTTATGCACCCTTATTTATTAGAGACAATGAAGTCTCACTCTGAAGTATACTTATACATACAAAAGCATCAATCGCCAGAAGATGAAGCTATATTTGATCGTGTGGCAAAAGCCTTGTCACCCCGATAATCAAATACCGCTTATCATCGAGTCAAAATCATATAGTCTGAGGGATGTCTCTAAGACTCCATCCAAATCGTACGATGAACCATATTTCCCAAAGTTGGAAGGCCAAAGATCGTCTGTAAGCCACAACAATGTCTGAAACCAGATAGTGTGTAAGATTGCCCAAAAACTTCACAGATTAATAGTTATCTATAAGACGAAGCAATATCTGAAATCGGATAGTGTGCAAGATCACCTGAAAATTGAAAGTTCAAGGGTAATATGTAAGTCACGACAATATCCTCAATTGGATAAAGTGCAATACTACTGAAAAATTAATAGTCCAAGGGTTATCTATAAGCCACGATATATCCACGCTGATATTATGCAGGACTACCCAAAGGCTATCAATTCAAGGGAAATCTATAAGTCACACTATATCCAAGATTGGATAAAAGTGCAGGATTACCCAAAAATTGGCAATTCAAAGGACATCTGTAAGCCTCCTCTATCTAAAGTGGGATGATATACAAGATTACTCGAAGTTGACAAGTTAAAGGCATCTGTAAGCCACCTCTATCCAAAGTCGTCTGATGTTCTAGATTACCCAGAGCCTGACAATTCGGGGAATATCTATTAGTCGCATCGATACGGATAATGCACAAGATTTACCCTAAAGGCATATGCAAAGACTACTGTCAATAACCATAAAGGCTATCACGTTTAAGAGAACGCCGCAAATGGTTATGAAGACCGTTACATCGCAAACAACTATGAAGGTCGTCATACTCAAAAAACTGCCACGAAGGAAATCCTATCCAATAGCTACGAGGGCTATATATTCTCATCATGAAAGTCATTATTTCCTAAGACAGAGACAAGAAAGGACGAACTTTGCTTTAAAAAGCAACCAAATGCGTAAAATGAGGTACAAAGCTATCTTTCCCTATTTTACTGCTAACCATTTTTATTTCAAAATATTGCGGAGAACATCCGAGAGGATAAAAATCTCAAACCAAAACAACATGTACATAATACGTCAAAAAGACGTCACAACACGAGATTCGAATGTAACTCAAGGGTGAGGTATGGCAAAGAAACTGCCTCTTCAGATGAAATTATGTTACTACTAACAATTTTGTTTTGAGGTGTTGTCGAGAGAATTCGATAAGGATGAAATTCTCAAAGCAAAACCACATGTGCAGACTACACCAAAAAGGATGCATCACAACATGAAACTTTTTCTTAGCAGCAAACTAGACATAGTCCAAAGGGGAATATCAAACCCTTTGGACGCGAGCTGAGGAATGACTACCACCGCCATCAAACCACACTCCTATCAGAAGGCATGTGGGTATTTCCTTTCTTTGGGGTATTAGTTTCGCATCTAGAGTATTTTCTGAACTCACGCTGGAGGTAATACTCCTTTTCAAAGCTGGGTGACAATACACCTCGAGCTTAGGAAATTATGTCCAGATAAAATCTTACTTATGGGTGTGAAGTGCACCACATTCATAGTTAAGAGGTTACAAGCCTCTTTTCTATCGCTCAACTTATTCGTCACTCATCCAGAGCCAAAGGTTGTATTAACATAAAGATCACCTTTTCCACTGATTGAGTCGAACTACAAGCAGCTTGATTGCTAAGTCCTAGGATATGTGGGTGGGTTCTGCTTTGAAAACTCATCTGCATTCCTAATTCCCCCCAATCGTCAACTCCCCAGCTTTTCGGTCTCTCATACTCTGAAATCGGGATAGTTTGGAATTCTTTCAAAATCATGCGTAAAATCAAGCACTTTTGAACTACAAGTGACCAGAATTCTCATGTAACCTGAGATATTTAGGAAACTCGATACCAGAGTTCGGCCATGATTCTTGAAATTTGTGCTAGAACCAACCGCTTCTTGAAGGTTAATCTGTGGTCGAATAAAATTGGGAACGCCAATTCCCTTTGCCCAGGGTTCCTTGCATCCACCCTACCCAAAGGGAGGGGCAGTTGTTGACACCCAAATTTTACCCTCCACATTATGAATTAATATTGAGCCTTTTTGAATTTAAACAATTTTTGAAATAATTGTTTTGTTGTAAAAAGGATAAAATATTTTCAAATCAGTTTTATAATAGTTCTGAGTAACAATTTATATTTTTCATATTTAATTATGTCAAATTTATATAAGTTTACTTAAAGAACTATTTAAAACGTAATTTCATAAGAAAATCCTTTTAAGAGATTAAACATTTGATATTCCTCTAAATTAATTCAAATGAGAGGTTAATTAAGAAATTAATTTCATAATCAATAAAAGAGGTAATTATGTGTTGAAAAAAATAATTATTTTTAATTGTTTAAATTTATTAAAGATCGAGAGTGATTTTAATTAATTCGTTCTTATTTCAATTCTAGCCTAATCCATAAACTATTTAAATCCTAGCCGAATTTCATCTAATTACTCCTAATTTGGCTTTTCCTTAAAACTTAAATGGCCACATTTTGCAAATGTGGCCAAATTCTAAACCACCCTTAAAACTCCTTCATCAACTCTTTGTTTTAGCAAATTGGGCCACGCCTAAACCCAATTCAATCCACTAGCCCACTCCTAATTTTGCTTAAGACTCCCTTGACCCGTCCGACCCACCTCCTACACCCTATATTCTCTCTTCCTTTATCCAGTATGCTCATTCCAAGTGACCCCTATAGATCCTCTTTTTCATTTCAGATGACAAACACCCGCAAACCCTAGGGCACTGCCTCAATGTTCACTATGTTTTCCTTCTCAAATTCGTACCAAAATCGCGTCCCACACATGAGAATCATACCTAGAAGGTACCAGGAGAGCTACATGGAGGAATCTCCATCCTCCATATTCCTTGATGAGTAAATCTGCTCAAGATTTGTACCAATATGGTACAATTTTCAACAGCTCATCGAAACAATGCCCCTACCCCGTTAAAATTCCCAAAGGACATCCATTTCTCCATCAAAGTTGTGCTGGCATCATCCAGAATCTTCCAGAGGTCATGATGTGGCCTCATCTCCGTAAATCAGTGGGAAATGGTACAATCTTGTACCATTTCTTTTCTATCCAACGTTATCCAAAGGAGTAATTTAAATTTCCTCAAAGAAATTCCAAACCCCCCCCCCCCCTCTATTTCCGCCCCTAATTTCAACCCTAAATTTTCCTATATAAACCCCCTCTTCCATTGAGTGAGGTAGCTGTGTTTTGGGGAAAATTTTTGGGATTTTGGTTGAGCATTCCACTAATCTCACATAACCAAAGGTTTCAAAGAGAGAAACACTCAAAACAATCGAGTTTCGACAAAAATAGTCCATGTTTCGATGGTAAGTTGATTTTTCTGACGAAGTCTCATTTGTTCCCAGGTCGCTGCCTAGAAACAGGTAACTTATCCATTCAAATCTTTTTTCTTCTGCTTTATATTATTATGGAAATCTAGGGTGGTTTCCTACTGGTCTTGTTTTGATACTATGAAATTGTGAATGAATGCATAAATACGTTTGTTTTGAGTATGCTATCAAGTCATGTGATGCCCAAAAAATTTAGTTTTTGCTTGCTATTTTTCTCTTCTCTTTTCGTTGTAAGCAATTACTTTATATGAGTGTTGATATTCTTTTTTGTGTAGTAAGAATACACTTGAGTAACCTATTTAGCTTACAATACTAAATGAGATTCGTCAAGAGGGGCTGATTTGATCTTTGGAATTGCTTTTTAGCTCTTACCAAAGGACAAAGAATATTGGGATGAAATCAAACTACACCATAGTTCTAATTCTTTTCCAACATGCCTTTAGAGTCTATAAAACATGATGTAGGCTTCATAGTTCCTTGTTTCAATCGTATGATCTGTTGTGTAAAGGTGTAAAGGTTTGAGTTTTGGTATCTTTTGACCATGTTGCTTACTGTTCAACCCATGTCTTTTCATGCCTCCTAATAGACCTCAATACTATGAGCTATCTTGTGTCCTCACTTCCCCATTTTTCAAACAGAGGAGTTTCTTTTAAAGTTTCCTTATAAAAAATGAAATAGTTTATGCCTCTTGTTATGTGCAAAAAATGTGCTCTTGAAGACTCTTTTTTCCTTTTAATGGAAAGAATATGTGTAAGGTATATCGGAGGATTGTTTATGTTCTCCCTGCAAATTTTAATCATCATGTAGATCGTTGTCTTCTCATTATGTTGATTACTACCGATACTAGCATGTGTTCTTGGCTTCTCCGTTATACCAAGATTTCAAATTAGTAGTTTGGATAAAGTAAACATTTTCAAATCTATTTGAAGCATGTCAAAACCATGTCATATCATCTACTCGAATCAATTTTCCCTTTCTTCTTCAAGATCCTATTTTGGTGTTGATGTTTAGGGTAGATTTGTTTTTTAGCAAGACTCATCTTGGGTTTCATTTTTAAATTAGTAGTACTCTTACCATCTGAGTATGATTTCCTTCCACGGTGTGTTTTCTTTAAATTTAAGGTTGGTTGTGGTAAGCCTCGTAAACAGGTTGCTTCATTATTCAAACACAAGGAAATATGAAAAAGTTATTTCATGGTACATTTAGTCAAAACATAGGTTGACCCATGATTAATTAAAACAAAGTCCAACTGTTTTCATATGTTTACCGTTGAAAGATGTGTGATTCTGCCTTTCTAGATAATGTTATGATTGTTTAGACATATATAAGTCTAAGTAAGTATGCCAATGTGAATTGAAAGTATTCAAGGCTGCCCTGTGATGATCTATTTTTGGTATGGTGTGATAACTACACGTTTGATTATCTTGTGTGAATTAGTAATTAGAAGTGAAGATTTGTCTTTTTTTCTCTTGATCACTGCACCTATCTGCTAATTTAGTATGTTCTTTCAAAGTAGCAGTACCACGCTCTCCTTAGAGCTTCATTTGATTTGATTGCTTCATATTTAACATTCATGTTGTTGAACGTGATCAAGTCCTGTGATTTAAGTTCCATACATGATGTTCCACCCAAAATATTATAAGCCGAATCAGTGTATCTCTACATGATTTTTGGTTATCTTTTTTAGAGCTCATAAAAATATATGTTTTATTTCCCTTCGTTAATCATATCTATGTGTGTGATTGAGTGTGGTGTATAATGAGATTCTCCTTTTATTTGTTTGTTTGAAAATATTAATTGTTGCTCTTTTGTTTGCATGAACAACCCATCTGAGTCCCGTTGGACTCTTTTCGATGCCTTATATTTCTCGAGTTGGGGCCGAAACCCAACTCTTTCGAGCCAATTCAGCTATCCCATGGTGAAGGAAATGAGATGCTAAAAATAATGGGCCTAAAGCCCACCAAGTGCAGCAGCAGCAGTCCAAAATGGACTAAAGAATTTGAGGATAATGGGCTAAAACCTACAAGATCCAGCAGTTATAGCAGTCCAGTTGGACTGGGATTTGAAGGAAATGGGCCTTAAAGCCCATACTTAGAATCTTAGGACAGGTTTTGGATGGACTAAAAGTCCAATTTGATTAAACCAAAGAGCTTAATTCCCTCTCTTACCCTTTAAACTCTTTATATATTGTTTACATAGAATTATTTGTAATTAATTCAAATTCTAACTTTTCAACTTAGTTGAAATTCCCCTAAAGAGTTGTTATTTTTGGTATTAACACTTTTCTCTCAAATTCATTTCTGCATAACTTCTTTACATCCAACATGTTTCTTTATAAGCTCTTTACGAAATTGTTTCAAAAGTCTTTCAAATTTTATTATTAATCAAGTTATAATTCTGATATTTTCATAACAATAAAAAATGCAAATATTTTCAAAGATAAAATAAGTTATTTTCAAACAAGTTCGGATAACCGCAGTTTAGCGGATGTTTCGAGTGCCCTTAAAACCTTCTCGAAATATTAATTTGAACCCTTATCCTCAATCTCTTAATCTTTTTAAGTTATATCTGTTTTGACTTTACAGATTTTTTATAAGTTTTTCTTGGTTTTTACTTTCATAAAAACTAAGTGGCGTCTCTTGCTTTTATTTGAAAACGTTTTGGAAACTTTAACTAGATTTTCAAAATGCTTTTCAAATAAGTCATTTTTTCCCGCAAAACACCTCAATCTTTCCTCTTTTGGCAAATATTATAGCCCGCGAGTGAATAGGCTTCATTATAGCCCCATAGGTAACTTTTGGCTTGTAGGCCTTAATCTAGCCCCTTTAGTCAATTAATATAGCTCATAGGCTGTAATAAACTTCTATAGCCCCATAGGAAACCTGCATCTAGCCCCAAAGGCACAAGTAAGATCCCTATAGCTCACCATAATATCCTCGAGTGCAACCACAAATAATCAAATAGCACTAAAGTAGCCCCAAAGGTGACCAAGATAGGCTACACGTGATCTATACGAGTAATTTAAGTCACGTCTAGCACGAGGTAGCTATCTATAGAGTAAGAGTCCTAGAAAGGGATAAATATATCAACTCAGGCACCCAACACAATCAACCATTATGACTAGGTGTAGCGTCTATAATATACTAGTCATATCATGCTTCGTCTTTAAGGAAACATGCCAAGAATAAAAGATAGCCTTAGCATACACATATATTCTGTATTTATAATGATACATAGACCCCCTTTAGCTTAGTTTAAAGAATAATTGATGCTTTTGTAAGCTATATACTTGCTCTTGTAACCCTGAATATCTCTCCTCTCTACCATGTTTATCACATAGAAACCTCTATTAACTTTAGCTCCAAACACAACAAGCTAAACTTATATTCCTACTTACTTCGGGTCACCTAAGTAACTCCCCCGGTAATAACTGCTTTCCAAGGATGATTACTACTCTGCAACTTCTGTGCTATTCTTAACACTTTCATAAACCTTATTTTATATTTAAACCCCTAACATATCTCGATTATTTCCTTCAGTCACATATCAACTAGATTTATGACTAGATTTTATCCATTTCTTTACTTTTTGATTAAGAATTACATCTATGCAAACTGAGTATGAGTTCCCGATAAGTGATAACTATTTTAAAATAAGTGAGAACAATATAATCTAGAAGCTCTAGAAAGAATTCATGAAATTAAAGAATCATGCCATTAAAGAAAGGGAATAGCCATGACATACCTTATTTTGGAACTTTCTCTCTTGTGTCATCCCATCGTCATCCATCGATAAATTTTTTTGTCTGTATCATAATATCATATATAAAATTATAAGAATCTAACCAAGAAGAATGGATTTACCGGTAACACAATGATCGGTGACAAGTGACAAGCTCGATAAATATAATAAATAAATGGTGTATTGTGGTACGCCCAAATTACACCTCATTTAAGAAGTATAAGCGGTCATTTCAAATATAGAACCCAACAAAGGTTGGGGTCGAATCCCATAGTAAATATGGTGAAATTAAGTCATTAGTAGTTTAAATGACTATCAATCAATGATTTCCAGAAAATGGGGGGATTTTGTAACTTTCAAACTTGCTTAATCTTTGATTAATTCACAAAACAAATGATCAAATTTAATGAGTAAATATCAATATTAGAGATGAACTAGGGATGTGTTCACCATGTGTGAGGACCCTTCAGGTCATCTTTGCATTTTTTGCATTTATTGCACTGTTAGAGCCTTCCTGTAGTGGCCCTAATTCATTTATGGCTTACTGGGACCGGTAGTTCCGTGTCTGGTCGACAAGTAGGTTATAGTTTAACTCCCTAGACTTCACATATATCGGGTAAAATTATACTAGTTGGCATCCTTGGGTTGGGTTATTAGGTTGGTACAACAGACCTTGACTGCTTTTCTATGATTCGTCCTATTTCTTTCCTCCGTTGTGTGTAGTATTCCTATTAGTTGATATATTTATTAACCTAATGACCCCGTGAGGTCTTGTTGATTCTAGAAATAGAAGGTAGGATTATTGGGAAAGTCCGCGAGTCCCGGACATAGAAATATCCTTTTAGGCTGGTTATGCTTGCTGAGTAGATTCGAAGCCTGTGCAGGGACGTTAGGTTGATTGTGAGTTGTCAGGCATCTATTTGGGTTGATCATATTATTTCCATGCATATAAAGAGGTTTTTCCATGTTTTATTATGGTTTTTGGCTTCGGGCCGACGGAAACTAATTTTCTAAACCTTGCATGGCCCCGGGGGCCCATTTTCAATGAAATTGGATTTGGAAATGATTTGACTTCATATGTGGATCTTCTTGGGGTAAAAGAAGGTTAAAATATTGTTTTATCATGATTTACTACTATTTCTAAACTCGACCGGGTCGTAATGCTAGCTGAGTTTTTTACAGATTTGAAATGATATCAGGCTCGGCCGTGTCGAGCATCTGAGATGTTTTTTCTACAGTTTTAGACCCGATTGTGCTCGGGCACCCTTAGAAAGGTTTTTAAGACACATTTTTTATGGTTTTAGTCAAAGACAGGGTCTAGGCATTCATATTTGAGACTTAGCCACTAACTTGAACCCTAACTCGATTCCGGAGAACACGTTTTAACTGAGTTTTAGTATGGAGTCCAGGAGTTCCATGGACCTTGCCGCTATGGGCCTGAGGCTTTAGGATGCATTTTCCGAGGGGAAGGGTATACGGTGAAGTAGAGGCATACGGGTTGTGTCCTTCTATAGAACCTGCCTTCTGGGCCCGATCGACACAGAAGGAGGTACATACAAAGGTTCTATTTGACCCTGAGGTTTTCATGCATATCATTCATTGTTCGGGATTCCACCCTTGTTTGCTGTTTGTTGATTGTACGCTCTTGTAGTATGGGATGCCAGAGGGTTTGTTTTCACTTGATTTCATTCCTCGGTTGTATGGGTGGCCGGGGGATTGTAGGTAAACTCTCTTTACTTTATTACAGATTTGTTCTCTACTACGGTTATAAGTGTGGAGTTGGACTCCGCTAGGCTGTTATTTTGGGATTTGAGATTGATATGGTTTGGCTGGTTATTTGTTCTGTTTACAAAGAATGTCTACTTTATCCTTCTCTCCCACTCTTTACGCTCGAGGTTACCAGTATACCGCCCATTTCTAGAACCTACACTTTTATATATATATATATATATATACTATTTTTACAAGGATCCTAGGTGCGTTGTCCTTACTTTCACCTGTGCCTATTGTGTATTTATATTCTATATGCTAGCCTTATATGTTGTTTTCTATTGTCTTCCCTCTGGACTAGTTCCTATGTACTTTTTATTGATTTTTGTGACTGTTTGCTTCTACTCTGTTTGCTATTGCTCTTTTACTTTATATGTGCCTATTCGCCCTATGATACCTACTGGGTACCTTGTGCTTCACATTTGGTGCTCACCCTACCCTCTGCATCTTCTGGTGTAGATCCTAGTATAGGCCATCGCCGTTAGTGCATCTGAGACTCGTGCGGGGTGCAGTTTTTGGATCATCCAGGCTGAGGGTGAGCTCTTGGCATACAGAGCTTGACTTAAGTTATCCTTTATGTATTTTGTACTGTTATAGTTTTGGAGACATTGTGTATATATGCCTTTTGTACCTTTGTACTCCTTATGTAGTTCGGCTCTAATACGCTTTGATACCAGGTTTTGGGTTTGGCTTAATTTTCGGATTTTATATGTATTACTCTTGTAATCTATTTTCTTCTTCTTATGCCCTTACTTCTGCTTATTTACCGAATCTTCTACTTAAACTGTTAGAAGGTAGACCATTACTTAGCATTCAGGGCTACGGGGATTGGTTTGCCTACTGGGGGTTGTAGGTTCTATCATGACTGAGAAATTAGGTTATGACAGATTTGTATCATAGCCCTAGGTTCACTGGTGTCATCGATATAGGAGCCAATGTTTAGTAGAGTCCTGCAGATTAGGGCAGAGACATCCGTACTCAATCTTTGGGAGGCTATAGTGACATCTTAGGAAAATGGACTATTATTGTTCCTCTTTCGTGTGTAGTATCCTTGAAAGTTTTAGAAATCTCACTTATTTTGGTTCACTCTTCCATAGATGGTTAATACGAGATCTTCAACTTCTGGAAGAGGAGAGCCTCCTACCCCTGCACCTTCGACTCTAGCCATGGGTTGGGGTGGTCGCCAGGGTAGAGGTCGAGGTCGAGGGAGTCCCAGAGCAGCGACATCTACTAGATCTTCTAGAGTGGATATAGAGCCTGAGTATGACTACGAGTCAGAGTTAGCTCTAGAGCAGCAGCATGTGGGACCGGGGACAACCTAGGCACCACCAGCTTCAGTACAAGTTCCAGCATTAGTTTCTGTGCCAGTTCAGCTCCAGCTTAGTCTTCAGATATTCGAGGTTTGTTACTTCAACTATTGGGTGTGATTGGAGACTGGTGGTGCTCTAGAGATATTGGCTTAGTCTCAGGAGATATTGGCTGAGGTTGTTCCAGTTCCATTGGTTGCCCAGCCTCTTGCTCCTTGCCCTACTATGACAGAGATGGAGCAGAAGGCCTTGGGTAGGTTTCTGAGATTGGCACCCCTGATATTGGCTGGTACATTGGGTCAGGACCCACATGACTTTATCACTACTTGCGAGGAGATATTGCACCATTTGGGCTTATTGGAGACTCACGGGGTTGACTAAACTTCATATCAGCTAGAGGGTCCAGCAAAGTTATGGTAAAGGGAACAAGTTACTTGCATGCCTTCTACATCACCTCCCTTGACCTGGTATGAGTTTTATGAGGCCTTTATGGCCAAGTTCTTACCACAGAGTGACCGAGAGCGTCGGAGGGAGGAGTTCACTAGACTTTCTTAGGATACCATGACTATCAGAGTATGAGACCCGATTCCATCAACTTGCTCCGTTTGGAGCCATGATTATGCTTAATGAGGCTAACAGACTCCATAGATTTGTTTCGGGGTTATGGAGAGAGATCAGAGAGCCTACAAAGATACTGGTTGCTAGCAGTTGGTCATTCCAGGCTATTGCAGATTATGCCCGCACAGTTGAGGACATGTTCTGCATACAGAGATTTTGAGCCAAAAACAAAAAACAAAACTTAAAAAGAAGTGCGTGTCGCATGAGCACCGCATCTCTCAGCAGAATCTTTGTCTTGTTTTGTCACTTCACACTTCACTCCTTTTTGGCTCCTTTTTTGATCCATTTCCTTGTTTTCCATCTTTGATCACAAGTACCTGCATAGACATCAATAAGTCCATAATAACCTTTAAATATATTCAAAATATTAAAATAATTCATGGATAAAGGCTTAATAAGTTGGTAGATTACCGACTTATAAAAACCCCAAACTTGAACTATTGCTTGTCCTCAAGCAACATACTCACAAGATAAGGAATGAATTATGCTCTAGACTCAATCAAGGCACAAAGGACTTATTTATACTAAAAATAAAGAAAAAGAGTAAACAAAAAGACTCAACTATAATGCTTATCTCAATTTGAACCACAACATCATCAAGGCAATTGGTCATTTCAAAACCTTTTCAAAAAGGACATTATTTTTCATTCAAAATCAAGGAAATTTTTGTCATTCAAAACAAGACATTTAAGCTTTCAAGTCATTGGCATGGACCGTCAAGGTTTGCCTCGAGATTCGTCACACAACTTGTCTCATTTATTCCTCTCAATTGAAGTAGAGACTTCATGTTTCAATTCGAGTGCATGATTCCACTCACCATAATATAGCATCTCACTCACAATCATGAAATTCACAAAATAAAGGGATTATAAGAGAATCAAGAAGATTCTCACTCTCTCAAGGAAGTTCAAGTGCACACACGTCGACCCATAGGCTTTCCCTTTATGTAAATTGTCACTAATGTAGGGTAGCGAGGCTCCAAATTGCCAAGGACTTGGGGTTACTATGTTGTCTAGGGATAAGGTGAGGATTTCATTTAGTTCAAGTGACTACACCTCCATAATGATCTTTGGTATCATTTCAAATACCGCTCACATTTTCAGATTTCAACTTCACCTTATTTCTCCCTCACACAACCCAAGCTTCTCCTTTTCAATCATGATCATTCAAACTCCTTATATCACCTTAATTTTGTAGCACCTATTCTTGCTTTTCATTTTTCTCATTGGATTGAACTTTTGGAGCAATTTTTAATTCAAACTTAAGGTGCTACCTTGCAATTGAAGTGCATTTCTTTTCTTCTCCTCATTTGATCACATACACCCCCAAACATACGCATTTGCCTATGTTGTCTTTTTCATTTCCCCCTAAACTTAGGCTTTTAGCCTACGTTTCACTTTCAAGCAATTAGGGAGGACGGGTTCCAAGATATGGGTTCCAAAAAGGTCAAGGTGTTAAACAAGGTGCCGAAAAATGGTCACAAGCTCAAAGGAGTTCACTAGGATTGATGTTGAGGGAAGTCATTTGGGTGAAGCGGCTATCAAAAAGGGCCTAAGGTCATCTTCAAAGCTTGGTCACACCTAGAATTTCTCTTTGAACCACATTCGGTGCAAGTTATAGATGACACACATGCACGAGAATTAAGGTAAAGCCTCACCACACAAGTCATCATGCCACAAGACATCTTTCATTAGTCTAAAAATCAATTGGGAAAAATGAATTTCAACAAGCTATTCCGAGTTCATTACACACTCGTTTGTGAGTCAATCAAGACAAATTCTCTTGTGACTTTCCCCTCGGGCCAGCACCACCCTTTTGGGAGTGCATAGAAAGTGTCGAGTCCGAAAGGACTCACTGAAACACAGGGTTCTCATCATCATCCAGATCCGCATCCTCAGCAGCACGAATCTCCTCATCATCATCCATAAAAGATGCAAACAAATCATCCATGGGGCCACGCCTACGATTGAGATGAGGTAAAATGCTCAAATCTGCCTCTACCATTGGAGCTTTACCTTTGGCCTTGTCAACATCCTTCTGGAGTGTTTTGATTGATTTCTCAAAAACATCCACCCACTTTCAAAGATTGTTCATGCTATTCATGAATCCCTTGAGGGCCCTCTTGACTACCCTATCAATTAACCCTGGAAGATCATTTGACAAGTCCCTCAATTGCCTCACATGGTTGATATTTTTTCAACCATATCTTGAAGGCCACTTTTAGACAATGGCTCTCTAGGCATAGTGACAGTGGGGGTGTGTGCTTCTAAAGCATGATGGGAAGGAGAAGAAGCATCAAATTCAGCATCAGAGTCACCATCCACAACTTCAACCGATGCCTCTACCCTACGCCTTTTGAAACAAGGGGCATCCCTATCAATTTTCTTGTCCAGATCCAATACACCAATGGCCAGAGTAGGCGTGTCATAGTCAAACTAAGGGACTCATGCGTGTGCAAAAAGCTTACTGATTAGCACTGGAAAGGGGAATGCGTCACCACCTCTACGAGCCTTCCTTTTGTTCACCAAGGCAATAATCTCACCAATGTTGATATGGTCCCCCAACATGTTTGAGTCTACTAGAATGGCCCCATCATGCGTGACCTTTTGGTCATTCTGAGATGGCATGAAGCAGGAGCGAACAAAATCATACCAAAGGTGTGCCTCAAAGTACAGAGTTCGGCGTGGGATTTCATCCCCTAAAGCAGCCCAGAGAGGTGCATCAGGGGAAATGATAGTAGAAGCCCATTCGAGAGGTTTGCACTTGAGAAGTAGCTTAGCCATGATCTTAGATTGGTTCAATTGGAGCGCTCCAATCGATAACATTAATTGCATCTGGAGTGATCCTAATTTCTTTACCTCGAACAATGAATGATTCCAAAGCGGGGAATGTTTCACAACCACCTTTGTAGCCCTTTGCATCTTGTGTGGCCTGGTATGAGACAAAGAACTCCTGGACTAACTCCTTTTAGTAGTTTCCGGGAACCTCCTGAAATGGCTACTACTGATGATTGGAAAACTGAGTTGGGATGTTGGGTAGGTTATCCCCCACTGCATCCAGGTTAAAGCTTTTCTCTGTGTTGAAGGTCCTACCCATATCACGATCATAAATGACCCTCATCCCTTCTACCTTGAACCAAACTCTCTCCTTCTCAGAGACTTGGGTATGGAAAGATGAGGCTTTCTTCTTCCCTTTTGAGGTTAGACTGGAGGAGGAGGGAGGTGTTGGCTTTCGTGAACTTCTTTCAACAATATCCTTGGTAGAAGACATATTCTGTATACAAAGATTGTGAGCCAAAAACAAAAACAAAACCTACAAAGAATTTAACAAATCACAAGGAATGAGATGCAATGAAGTAGAAAAATAAAGTAGGAGACTGCTGGCTCATGCAAGCCACATGCGAACTGCACTAGAGGGAGTGTGCATCGCATGTGCCTCCACACAAGCTAACAGAACCCTACCAGTGTTTTCCCTTGAGGTGCGAAGCTTATGTGGACTGCACCAACCAAAGTGCACATCACACCAAGCTTCTCCCCTCGAAGCAGTGAACTATCCCTCTTTTTCAAGCATGGTGCGATGCCTTGTACGACCCGCACATCAAGATCTATGCATCACAAGCGAAACTCACAAAGGCACAATTGGAATTTTGGGTTCCTTATGTTCTTGTGAGTTACGCACATGATCCATAGAGCAAGATGTTCTTAGTCACTTGGCACCATACCATAAACCAACTATATTAAACAATGGGGGAAAGGGATATCATGACCAAGAACATATGGGTACTCAGACTTCCCCGAATTTCCATTGACAAAATCAACAAACAAGCAAAGAACGTAACTACTTCCCTTAAGATGAAAGTTACTCTATCTATCATTGGGAACATTAAGCATTCACTCACAACAATTGGCACCAACAAGTTTAACAACACTTAATCACTCCCCGCACAAAATCATGAACACAATCCAAATTTTTAGCAAATATCATGGGTATAAAACTAGCAACATTCATCCCTAAAAAATAATTCTCAATAAAACCTCATGACAAACGGCAATTTTCCCTTAAGAATGACGTCACCCAATCTATCAACGGGCCAAATCATGTATCAATCACAAGTGGGTTACTCAGACTTCACCCCAAATGCAGAATTCAAGGCTAAAAATTACTACCAATCAACATGCATTAACAAAATTCAAGTTCTACCAAGTTTACACTATGCAAAATTCTCAACACAATTCAAAATTGGGGAACTTACCAAAAGTGAAGATTTGGCAGAGAGAAGTAAAAATTAGTGCTTTTTGAGAAGCAACAATAGTGACCCAATTAACTCACCCAGAGAGACGAACGGTGGCGGCACAAAAGAGAGGTGGTTGGGATTGTGGGGGATAAGAGGAGGATTTTAGGAGAAGTTGGGGGATTTGTGGGAGGTTTTGGAAGAGAATTTGATAAGTGAGAGATAAAATATGTTGAAGATGGTGAAGGTGGCAGAATATAAAGAGAAAAGAAGAAGAAAATTGAGCCGAGTGATCTCTAGATCGGGTCGGTCAATAGGTTAGGCCAATTACAATTTCAAATTTACCTTTGGTGCGGCGCGGCGTGCGGTTCACACAAGCCCTTGTGTGGACCAAATGTCATTTCACACCTCACTTTTTCATGCCCTGGCCTTTCCCAGGCTTCTGTTTTCCATGCGATGGAGGTGTGATCTGCACTTAGGCTCATGTGGACCGCACAACCCAGCGCACGTCACCTCCATTTTTTTCAACTTTATTCCAGGCCTTCTGTTTTGGTATGCGGTGATCCATGCGACATGCACAATAGCTTGTGAGGTCTGCACGGCCTTCCACACATCTCATTTTTGCCCTATTTTGCACTTGTTCACTCCTCTGCTCCTTGCATTCCTAAAACAATACCAAAAACAAAAAAGATAACCAAAAACAAAGGAAATAAACTTGGGTTGCCTCCCAAGAAGCAGCACTTAACATCGCGGCTCGATGATAGTCCCTCGAACTCATTTATTCTTTGGATTGGTGATGGTATCACTAGGTAGTGTCCCCTTCATCCTCGAGTTCATTTGGGTTGAGAGGTAGTTCATTTGAGCCTCAAGATGTTTGATCGAGGCTGAGTGGGAGCTCACAGTTTGATGAAGTGTTAAAACTTCACTTTTTATCTCACTCACTCTGGTATTGGTTGTATCCATCACTATGGTATTGGTTGTATCCACCTTCTTAAGAACCAATGACAACTTGTCCTCTAGCTCGGAATGATTGTGGTTGCTTGTGGCCGATTTGTAGAGAGAGTTTTCTTTATTTAGAGGCACATAGGGATTTGAGTTGTGGTGATTGAATCGATCACCATCCTTATCCCTATCTCTCTAATTGACATCCCTTTCCTTATCTCTGATCCAACCTTGGTTCTCTTCTCTCGGGCAATAATACCCGGGATGAGAACCTGCCGACACAAAGTATAGTTTACCATCTATAACTGTCATCAGCTCACCATCACTCGCTTTGATTTCAGGTGTACTCACAACATTCACTTCCTTAGCACCACCAGCTCCCATTTCATGCTTGACCATCAAATCAATTTGTGTGATCATTTTTGCCATTGTCTCATCTCGCTCCTCATCCCTTTATCTCATTTCATTGGTCAAGATGGATGATGGCGCTCCCGAAGTTGGCACATCCGCTTCTCTTGTATGCCATGCTTGGTTAGTCTTGGTCACTCTTTCTAAGAAAGCCAAGGCAATGGGGAATTGCAAGTCCATGGAGATTCCACCTCCAAGGTTGTTACCCACCAACTTATTCATAGAGTTCAATGACCAATAGAAGCTTTGGAGTGATACATTGTCCGACAACCCATGGTTCGGACATAAGACAAGCTTCTTTTTGAACCACAACCAAACCTCATGTAGAGGCTCATCCAGGAGTTGCCTAAAGTTGGTAATCTCGTCTCTTAGATGCATCATGCAAGATGGAGGGAAGAATCTTGATGTAAATGCCTCAACCAACTCTTCCCAAGATGTTATAGACCCGTTCGACAATTTTTCCAACCACGTCGTGGCTTCCCCCATCAAGGAAAAAGAGAATAGGCATAATCAGATGGATTCTTGGGAGATATTATGAAATATGAATGGTTGGAAAATTTCAACAAAATTCCAAATATGCCGGTTGGCGTCTTCATGTGCAACTCCACTAAACATTCCCTTCATCTGGATCAAGTGGAACATGGTACTCATAACGTGGAATACCATATTTCCCACCGTGAGGGGTAGGCATATTACACCTACTCCCACTTGTATCACCGGCTCAGTAGCTTTTGCATCCATGAAGCCTTCGTTGACACTCTCATTGTCACCGGCTTCACTCATGGACTAGCCTGCTCAATCATAACACAAACAACAAACAAATAAAAGAACAAGCACTCTCAAAGTAATGTCAAGTCTACAATCAAAAAGGCTACCAACTTGTGTATGTCGCACACCCTCTTCAGTGAACCAGTGACTTAGGCAACTTTGGGAGCTACTGCAAAGTGGGGTGCGGTTCGCACCAAACATTATGCATGTCGCTCAGCGACCGCACCCCTTAACAGATTCCTCAATAAAATTTTGTATCTATACAATGGAAGATGTGTTCCGCACCAAGGTAAGTGCGTGTCGCACGAGCACTGCATCTCTCAGCAGAATCTGTCTTGTTTGCTCACTTCACACTTCACTCCTTTTTGGCTCCTTTTAGGGTCCATTTCCTTGTTTTCCATCTTTGATCACAAGTACCTACATAGACATCAATAAAGGCCATAAAAACCTCTAAATCTATTCAAAACATAGTAATAATTCATGGATAAAGGATCAATAAGTTGGTAGATTACCGATTTATAGCTACTCATATTTTTAAGGAAACAATAAGAAGTAGATGAGGAAATCATGATCATATACTTACAAGATCAATAAAAGAACTCGAAAACTTGAATTATCTAAGAGCACTTTAATAATCAAGAATGAAGATGTAGTAATCTCTCAAAAACTAAGAACAAACAAGAGTTAATGTTTTAATAGAGCGTAAAACGTAAAACAAAACTTAGGAAAAGTATTTATAGACATTACAAATACTATCCTAAAACAATTAGGAAAATAAATTTTAGCAGATTTCATGAGTGCCATCCACAGTCCGTAGATCAATCCATGGGTCGTGGATTCCTCTCGTCAATATTTGGCTCTTGGTGCAGCTATCAGGAACAACTTCACAAGTGTATTTATGATCCATGGAATAATTCACGCATCGTGGATGCCTCTCATGGAACTCAGGCCTATTGCATCTTCTGTGGAATAAGTTCATGGAAAAGGTCCATGACTCATGAAAGGTTCCATGGCTCGTGGAAGCCTATCGTGAAAATCAATGTGACTTTTGCTTCTATAGGATCAGGTCCATGATTCTATTCCACGACTTGTGGAAAGTAGTCGTGGATCACAATTTTGTCCATTTTGCCTTTTTTTCCTTGACTTAGCCTCTGAGTCCTATTTTTCTATACAATAACAAAAAACACGTCAAATCTACCAAAAAGTCCTACAGAACATACAAACTCCCAAGTTTTACGCGCAGAAAGTGACGTAAAACCATGGCACATAAACACCCTCAACTTAAAATGGTTGCTTGTCCTCAAGTGTCAAAACAAATACTATCATATCATGATGCATAAGCAAAAGAAATTAAGGAAACTACAACAGTCACAAGGTTTTCAAACAGTTTAACTCACAAGTTTATCACCCTCTTTTTTTAATACAAAAAAGTGCATATTTACTGCTCATCAAGTTGACAAGATTGGATCTATAGATGACATCACAATATCAATAGACAAGCTTGAATACACAGATGACAGTTACCCTAATAATCAGCAATCAATGTTACTCTAGTGCCCTTACCACAAAGAAGCCTCGTTCACACAGTAAATCATTCAAATTGGGACTGGTACAAACACACTCGCTCTCACAAAGAAATTCAAATAATGCATGCATAATAACATAGGCTTGCCCTTATTTTCTATGCCTTGGTTTTCAAACAGTTAGACTAAGATCACTATAGGACATTACTCAGCTTATAACATAGGCTCGGGGATGGGTATAGTATATTTGGAAATGGTGATTATGCCATCCTTGAAACTATGCTATCTTTTACTCCACTTTTTAGACCAATCTTTTCCTCCATAATCTCTTTTTATTCTCTTTCTTTCTTCATTCGACGAGTGCAACAACTATTTCAAACTCAACTTTCTCTCTCTTTTTTCCCTCTTTTCTTTTCTTTTTCTTTCTCTTTCTCTTTTTTTCTTTCTTTTTCTTTTAGCACATGCCACACCCGTTCTTCCCCTTTTTACTTATCATGCCCCGAGGCTACCCCCTAGACGTAACATGGGATCTAGATCACAAGTGCTCAAGATTAACCCTTGGTTATAGCATACTCAAAAATCAATTCAAGAAACATAGCGGAACCATACTAGATACAAATAGGCAACAATAACTTAAGTAAGGACAAGGATTAAAAATATCGACTCCATTCAACGGAAAACAAGTCTAGCTATGTCTGAAGCCTCTAAACTATCATAAGAGATGATGGGATAAGACCCCAACTAGCTCAAGAAATCCAAAGAAAACAACATAAGAGAAATAGGTCTAATACTGGCACTCAGATAATGAGGTTTCACCACTGGAAACTGGGACTCCGGTAAGATCTAGCCATGTGTGTGAGGAACGAGTCTGAATCTGCATCATCAAAGGATGCATCATAAAATATGCATCAGTACTATAGGATGTACTGAGTATATGAGATATGCATGAATACGATGAAAACATACTTAAAACTGAGTTCATGTAAAAAGGGATTATCATAAGTGCACATCATAAATTGAGTGGTAAACATGAGATAAGAGTCAAACCTTCAAATAAATATCATAAGTTTAAACAAGTCAAAACATTCGTACGGGAGTTTCTTATAACTGACAATAGACAATGCGAGCTACATGGAATCTAACTATAAAACCCTAGTTAGCAAAGTTGACTTGAACCGTGCCAAGGAACGAGCCACCATATCCAACTATATAAATGTAGTTGGCAAAGCTTCCCTAATACCTACTAAAGCAAAGGACACCATACATCAAGATGTGGAACCACTCTCATAAGCTTATAGGCCAATTCATAACCTACGCTGGTAACGTAGTGTTTGGACTTGGGTAATTGAACCCTCGTCGCTCGGTGCTAAATACTACTCCCAAAACATGTACATATAGCTCATAAATTCATAGTGGCACAATCTCATACCAAATCTTATTGAAAAGCATGAAAACACATCGGGTATCATGCAATTCTCATATCATAAGTTCTTGAAGATTAGCATAGCCATAATTCAAAACATACTTTTCCTTCTTAAATTCATACTTGAAAATTTTGGCATGCATTTTCATAAATACATAAAGACATGTTATTTAAACATGTAAACTTTTACTTGGAAACATGCAATTCAATGGAATCATGCTAGAAATCAACATTAATGCATAGGCTTTTGAAACCAATTAAGGAATCTTAAACAAATCATAAATAAACCATGAGAAACCATGAATTGATGCATAGAAACTGATTTCATAAGCTTTCCCCAATTTAGATCAAAACCCTAATTTCACAAGTTCATAATTCAAAATAAGAATTGGGGGTTTTGGGCACAAGGGTGGAAGGAACAAATTGGTTGATACCCACATACCTTGATTGAAGCTAACCCACTTGAAATTGAAAAGAAATGAGACTTGATCTTTAATCTTGAGACTTGGAGCTTGAAGGAGGTCTTTTCATTTTTGGTAGAAGAGTGAAGATTTGAGAAGGGACTCCGGCTAATGAGGATGAAAACCCTTATAGAAATAGTCAAAATGACACCATTTAGGAGTTAAAAAGGGTGGGTAATGACTAAAATACCCCTGGGATGTAATTAGGAAAAATCTGGAAAAAGTTGACTTTTAGGGACCACAGATGGATTCCACAGGTCGTAGACCAAACCACGGTTCGTGGTTTCCATCAATCCTTCCTGGCAAAAGGAACAACCTGCATAAGGTAAACCAAGAGTCAACAGGATGACTCGTCAACTGAATGACGGCCCGTAGACCTGAGACATAATTTTTGTGAAACATGCAATTCTCTGAATCAAGTTCTATGAGTTACAAGATGGTCCATAGTTCAAACTACGGGCCGTAGAAACTATTCGTCATTTCTGAAGGACTTGGCAGGTCTCTGATCAGATTTCATGAGTCAACAGGACGGTCCGTGGTTCAAACTATAGGCCGTAGACTTGACTTTTGGTTCCTGGGAATCAGTCAGTCCTCAAGTCTGATACTACGAGTTGACATGATGGGCCGTAGACTGAACTACAGTCCATAGAACTAACTCGTGGTTCTCAGACCAGAGTCTGAGCCTGGCAGACTTAAACCATGACTCCATTCCACGATATGTTATTCAGACCAAGGTCTGTGGTTTGCACTCGTGAACCCTGAAAAGCTGAATTTTTTTTGAGACTATGAGTTTAAAAGCTGAATAAGTTTCCGGGGTATTATAATATCTCCCCCTTGGGATCATTCATCCTTGAAAGAAGGCTAAGAAAGGGAAAACTGAAGATAAAACAGCCCAACCAATCAACAATACATAAAATATGAAGAGTAAACATGAAAACTGAGCTTTTCAACTTAAAACATGATTGAATCAACTTCAAAAACATAAATGCATGCTAGGATTATGAGAGGAACCGATGAATAGAATCGAAGGGACATACTAAGGAGGAAACTATTACCTCAAGCTGAAACAGAATCAGAAGGAAAGATATGAGGGTACTTGGCTTTCATGGCTGATTCTGCTTCCCAAGTAGCTCCTTTAACTAGCTGATTTCTCTAAAGAACTTTTACCGAAGCGACAATCAAGGTTGGATTACCAACACACTTCTTCAATAAGGAAACATGGAAAACTGGATGAACCGCTTCTAACGCTGTTGGCAAATCCAATTCATAAGCAACGCTATCAACTCTCCTCAGAATCCGATAAGGACCTACAAAATAGGGACTAAGCTTCCATTTCTTTCCAAATCTCATCACACCCTTCATGGGTGACACCTACAGAAAAACCCAATCATCAACTATAAATTCTAACTCTCATCTCCTCACATCCACATATGATTTCTGTCGAATCTGAGTGGTCTTCAATCTTTCCCTATTAAGCTGAAACTTCTCGATAGTCTCGTGAACCGAATCTGGATCAATCAAAGCTGTCTCACCTACCTCAAACCAACCAATAAGAGATCTACATCTCCGACCATAAAGTGGCTCATAAGGAGCCATCTGGATGCTAGAATGAAAGTTGTTGTTGTAGGCAAACTCGATAAGAGGTAAGTGATCATCCTAATTACCTTTGAAGTCAATCACACAAGCTTTCAATATATCCTCCAAGTTCTAAATAGTACGCTCTACCTGGCCATCCATCTGTGGGTGAAAAGTTGTGCTAAGCTTCACTTGATTACCAAGACCTCTCTGAAATGATCTCCAAAACTAGAAGGTAAACTAAGTACCTCTATCTGAAATAAAAGACAAAGGAACACCATGCAATTGGACTATCTCCCAGATGTAGAGTCTGTCATAATCATCTATTGAATCAGTAGTCTTATCAACCAAGAAGTGGGATGACTTTGTCATCCGGTCGACAATCACCCAAATCGAATCGTGTTGTCTTTGGTACGAGTCAAACCTGTAATGAAGTCCATATTGATTGCTTCCCACTTCCAAGTAAGAAGGTCAATATCTTGATTCATGCCACCCGATCGCTGATGCTCTACCTTTACTTGCTGACCGTTGGGACACTTAACTATAAAATTGACTATGTCCCTCTTCATACCATTCCACCAATAGACTTCCCATAGATCACGGAACATCTTGGTGGCATCGAGGTGAATGGAGTATCTGGAATTGTGAGCCTCAGTCAAAATTTGTTGTCTCAACCCATCTACATCTGGCACACACAAACAACCCTAATAACGAAGCACACCATCTCTCTCTTGGGAGAAAACTTCAACTCTTTGCTGATGGACTGCACCCTTTAGCTGAAGCAAAATAGGATCACTTTATTGCTTTACCTTCACTTCGGCTACCAAGGATGATTTGGAACCATTGTGAATAATAACACCACCTTCTGTTGAGTCCATAAGGCAAACTCCCAATCGAGCTAGCGTATGAACCTCCTTAACCAATTCCTTCTTCTCGTCTTTAACTGAAGACACACTACCCATGGACACTCTACTAAGTGCATCCGCCACAACATTGGCCTTACCTGGGTGGTAAAGCACACTCATGTAATAATACTTAAGTAGCTCAAGCCACCTTATTTGTCGCAGATTCAATTCCTTTTTAGTGAACACATATTGAAGACTCTTATCATCAGTGAAAACATCCATATGCACACAATACAAGTAATGTCTCAAAATCTTCAAGGCAAATACAATGGCTGCTAACTCAAGATCATGAGAAGGGTAGTTTTTATCATGAGTCATAAGCTGTTTTGAAGCATAAGCAATGACTTTACCCCGTTGCATCAACACACAACCCAAACCAATCCTAGAAGCATCACAATACACAACAAAATCATCTAGGCCATTGGGTAGAGCCAACACTGGAGCTATGGTCAATCTAGTCTTCATTTCCTGAAAGTTCTTCTCACAAAGATCTGACCACTAAAATTTTACCTTCTTCTGAGTCAACCAAGTCAAAGGGGCAGCAATGGAAGAAAACCATTCCACAAATCTCCTGTAGTAACCAGCCAAACCCAAAAAGCTTCTAATATCAAACGGGGAAGTGGGTCTAGGACATTTCTTTACTGCCTCAATCTTTTGAGAAACAAATCGAATACCATCTTTAGTCAAAATGTGACCCAAAAAAGCCACCGACTACATCCAAAACTCACACTTGCTAAACTTAGCAAATAACTGCCGGTCCTTGAGAGTTTGAAACACCACTCTCAAATAGTCTGCATGCTCCTCCTCACTCCGAGCATATATAAGAATATCATCAATGAAAACAATCACGAACATATCCAAATACTTCTTGAACACATGGTTCACCAAATCAATAAAGGCTGCAGAAGCATTCGTTAGACCAAAAGACATCACAACAAATTCATAATGACCATACTGAGTCCTGAAGGCTGTCTTCGAAATATCACACTCTCTAACGCGAAGCTGATGATAACCGGATCTAAGGTCTATTTTGGATAAGAAACTAGCACCTTGAAGATGATCGAACAAGTCATCAAACCTAGGAATAAGATACTTATTCTTGATTGTGACCTTGTTCAACTGACGGTAGTCGATACACAATCTGAGGAAACCATCTTTCTTTCGCACGAATAAGACTGGGGCACCCCATGGAGAAATGCTAGTCCTGATGAAACCCTTATCAAGGAGATCTTTCAACAGATCCTTCAACTCCTTAAGATTTGCGGAAGCCATCTATAGGGAGGAATAGAGATATGATTCATATTTTGGAGAAGATCTATCCCAAAGTCAATTTCCCGCTCGAGAGGGACTCCGGGAAGATTTTTGGGAAACACTTCTGGGAATTCATTCACTACAAGAACAAACTGAAGAGATGGGGTTCCAGACTCCATGTCCATGACCCAAACTATATGATAAACATAACCCTTAGAAATCATCTCCCTAGCCTTAAGATAAGATATGTAATGACCTTTTGAGGATGGGGGACTACCTTCCCATTCTAAGACGAGTTCATTAGGAAACTTGAAACTGACAACCCGAGTACGACAATCAACCATAGCATAACAAGCATACAACCAATCCATACCAAGAATAACATCAAAATCAGTCATCTGTAACTCTACTAAATCCATTGAAGTGACTCTGTGAAGGAATGAGATAGGGCAATTTCGGTAGATTCTTTTGGCTAGGACTGACATACCAATAGGAGTAGACACACAAAAGGGTTCTAAAAGGAATTAAGGACAAATATTGAATTTTCATGCTACATAAGGGGTAACAAAAGACAAGGAGGCACCAGGGTCCAACAAATCATACACATCTAGAGAGAAAACTTTCAACATACCAGTGACAATATCAGGCGAGCTCTCCTGGTCCTGGCAAGAGGACATAACATAAAGGCAGTTCTGGTGCTGACCACCAGAACTAGAAGTGGTGCCCTACTGGGCTGGTCGACCTTCTGAAGCTGCTGGGATAGACTAAGCCCTACTACCACACTGTTCCTTCTTAGCTGAAGGGAAATCTCTAATCCGATGTCCGGCCTGACCATATCCGAAGCAACTACCTGAACCGGCTAGACACTCACCAAGATGACTCTGTCCACACTTGGTACAAATAGGGAAGGAAGATCCCTTTGTACTACTACCCTACGAATAAGAGCCTGCACCTCTACCGGACTGATCATGATGGGGCCTGGAGGCCTGAGAAGGAGCACTGGCTAAAGAATGCACGGGTCCTAATGACCTCTTCTAAAAGGAAGAGCGATGTCCGCCTTCGGACTTCTGATGGCCAAAACCCGAACCCTTAGATCTAGCCCTCTTGTTCTCCCTAGCCATCTCCCTAAGCTTGTCTCCCTCAATCTAGTAAGCATGGGTCATAAGCCTGGAAATACTCATATCACTCAATAGTATAGCGGACCTACACTCCTTCTTCACCATATCTGAAACCCCATAGATAAACTTACGCATCTGATAATGTGGGTCTTCTACCTTAGAGGGGGCATACCTAGACAACTGAGTGAACCTCAAACTGTACTCTTGGACTGACATCGACCCCTATCTCAAGTTCACAAACTCTTCATCCCTCACTTGTCTCAACTCTCGAGGAAAGAACCAATCGAGGAAGGCCCTCTCAAAACATTCCCAAGTCATAGGGACCTCGTCCCTAACCCTAATTTCCTTCCATTGCATGAACCAAATATGAGCTACATCCTTGAGTTGATAGGATGCGAGCTCCACACAACCAAAATCACCCACTTGTATAATATCAAAGATCTTCTTCACTTCATCACTAAAGCTAAGTGGGTTCTCACTCACTTTCGAACCCCAAAATTCAGGTGGGTTCATTCGGACAAAACCATCAATAGGGGCCACTACCCCACCTTGAAGGTGGATGGGGATAAGATCCGGCTGGTTGGCCTGAGTGGCTATGGTCTGGGCTACCAAATGAATGGCGTTCCTAAACTCCTGATTCGTGACCTCGGTGGCCGAAGCTGGAGGAGCAGCATTCCGACTGGCTCAGTGAGGTATAGTGCATCGAGGCATAATCTGAAACATACAAGGAAAGGATTAGAGGGATTTTAGAGCTAAACTCCATCGCACGATATGATCATGAAAGAAGTGAACTTTTCCTAAGAGATCTCATACACTCTCTCTCCTATGTATGGCACGCTTCACACACATGAAACAGATTGTACTCGATGCGACTTCAAACACCCTAGGACTCTTGAACCTGAGGCTCTGATACCAAGTTTGTCATGCCCTGAAGCTACCCCCTAGATGTAACACGGGATCCGGAACACAAGGGCTCCAGATTAAACTTTGGTCATAGCATACTAAGAAATCAAATCAAGAAACATAGCGGAAGCATACTAGATACAAATAGACAACCATAACTTAAGTAAGGACAAGGCTTAAAACTATCATTAGAGCTGATGGGATAAGACCCCAACTAGCTCAAGAAATCCGAAGAAAACCACATAAGAGAAATAGGTCTAATACTGGCCCTAGGATAATGAGGTCTTGCCACTGGAAATTAGGACTCCGACAAGATCTAGCCACACATGTAAGGGAATGAGCATGAATCTGCATTATCAAAGGATGCACCGCAAAAAGTGCATCAGTACTATACGTTGTACATAGTATATGAGATATGCATGAATACAATGAAAACATACTTAAAACTGATTTCATGTAAAAGGGGAATATCATAAGTGAACATCATAACTTGAGTGGTAAACATGAGATAAGAGTCAAAACTTCAAATAAATATCATAAGTTTAATAAAGTGAAAACATTCGTACATAAGTTTCTTATAACCAACAATAGACCATGCGAGCTACATGGAATCTAACTATACAACCGTAGTTAGCAAAGCTGACTTTAACCGTGCCAAGGAATGAGCCACCATATCCAACTATATAACTGTAGTTGGCAAAGCTGCTCTAATGCCTGCTAAATCACATGACACCATACATCAAGATGTGGAACCACTCTCATAAGCCCATACGGCAATTCATAACCTACACTGGAAATGTAGTTTTTTGACTTGGGTAATCGAACCCTCGTCGTTCGGTGCTAAATACTACTCCCAAAACATGTACATATAGATCATAAATTCATAGTGGCACAATCCCATGCCAAATCTTGTTGAAAAGCATGAAAACACATCGGGTATCATGCAATTCTCATATCATAAGACTTGAAGCTTAGCATAGCCATAATTCAAAACATACTTTTCCTTCTTTTATTTAAACACGTGAACTTTTACTTGGAAACATGCAATTCAATGGAATCATGATAGAAATCAACTTTAATGCATGGGCTTTTGAAACAAATTAAGGAATCTTAATCAGATCATAAATAAACCATGAGAAACCATGAATTGATGCATAGAAACTGATTTCATAAGCTTTCCCCAATTTATATCAAAACCTTAATTTCACAAGTTCATAATTCAAAATAACAATTAGGGGTTTGGGGCACAAAGGTGGAAGGAACCCATTGTTTGATACCCACATACCTTGATTGAAGCTAAGCCACTTGAAATTGAAAAGAAAGGAGACTTGATCTTGGAGCTTGAGACTTGGTGCTTGAAGGAGTTCTTTTCCTTTTTGGGAGAAGAGTGAAGATTTGAGAAGGGCCTCAGGATAATGAGGGTGAAAATCCTTCTAGAAATAGTCAAAACGACATCATTTATGACTTAAAAAAGATGGGTAATGACTAAAATACCCCAGGGACATAATTAAGAAAAAGATGGAAAAAATTGACTTTCAGGGACCACAGATGGATTCCATGGTTAATAGACCAAACCACGGCTCATGGTTTCCATCTATCCTTCCTGGCCAAAGGATCAAGCTACAGAAGTTAATCCACGAGTCAACAAGATGACTCGTCAACTGAATGACGGACCATATACCTGAGCCATAATTTTTGGGAAATATGTAATCCTCTGAATCAAGTTCTATGAGTTATAAGACGGTCCATAGTTCAAACTACGTGCCATAGAAACCATTCGTCATTTACGAAGGACTTGGCAGGTCTCTGATCAGATTTCACGAGTAAACAAGATGGTCTATGGTTCAAACTATGGGCCGTAGACTTGACTCGTGGTTCTGGAGAATTAGTCAGTCCTCAGGTCTGATACCACGAGTTGAACAGATAGGCCATAGACTGAACTACGGTCCATAGAACCAACTCGTGGTTCTTAGACCAGAGTTTGAGTCTGGCAGACTTAAACCACGACTCCATTCCGTGATCTGTGATTCAGACTACAGTCCGTCGTTTGGACTCATGAACCCTGAAAAGCTGAAATGTTTCTAAAATTCTGAGTTTAAAAGTTGAATAAGTTTCCAGGGTGTTACATTGCTACTACTCTTTTATTTTCATACCCCATTCTTCTTTTCATTTACCTCTACAGTAGCTACCCTTAACTTAGGTTATTTGCCTTAGTTGAGGTGCATAATGTCCAAGGATGGACTAGGGCCAAAATAAAGGTTTGAAGAAAAATTAGGAAGGTGAATAGGCTAATCAATAAAAAGGGTCAATTTAAGCTCAAAATCAGGGATCAAGAGATATTTACTTTCTTTGGATGGTCATTTAGGCTAAGTGGACTGAATTAAAAATGATCTATGATCCTTTTAGAATCAACTATCCTACAACCTAGGCAAGACTAACCAGGCAAGTTCTGGATTGCACACATAAGAAGAATGGTATGAATTTCAGTTCACACACACATGGAACAGAGCTACACAGTCTAATGATAACTATCAGGTTCATGCGCTAGTTTAAGAAATACTTATCACATCCATATACATAATGTCATTAACAGATTCATAATGGTAAATTTTTCAAAATGACTACATGTCATACAAAATTTGGAGGGTCTCTATTTTTCAACATTAATTTTAAAATCCATTTTTATTCCATAGACTGCATTAATTTTCTATTTTTCTTTTACAAACACACAGAACAAAAAAACTCCTAAACATACCAGTTCTACTGGATAGAACACGTGGGGTAAAAGAAACAATATAATGAAAAACCCCAGGTTCAAAATACATACTCACACAAATATACCCTCCCCCTGCTCAAGAAAGTATTTATTGTCCCTAATGCATCAAACATGAAGTATAAACTAGAGAAACACACACAATTGTGGTGCCCTAAGCGCGCGAATTTGGTGTGTCAGTGCAATCTGCAAAAGTAGCCATAGTATCAATAATAGTGGCATCGATGGTGGACATTGTGCTCAATGGATCAAGAGTGGTAGGGCCTTCAGGATGTGCCCCACTAGTATCAGTGGTAGTCGGATTCTAAATCATGGTAGGTCTGGCACATCTAACAACTGGTGTCAAACTGGAGGACTCTCTTCGATTTCTTTAACGGTCTGCCTCCTTATGCTATCTTTGGTCATCTAATAATGATTGTGTGGCTACTGCCATATCACACCTCTCTCTCTCTTTCCTAGTCTTTTAATATCATTACCAGCATCAAAAATGTCCTCACTCTAAGTCCTCTTTCCACTAGTACTAGGTGGCTCATTATTGGTGAATAGGTCAATCAATATTTATGGTGCAGCTAACATATTCATGTGAATATGAGGTATGACGGGGGTGTTGCTAGTTGCTAATAATCCAACCTCTACTCTAAGTTGTACCACCTCTACCTATAATCCTCCCATGTTTGGGTTCTTTATCTCACTCAACCTACTATTCACTCGATGCTTAAACCCATCTATCTGCCTATGCAACTCATGGACAAATCCATCTATGGTTGTTTTACTCTCTTCTCAACTCTTGACTCACATTAATGTTAGAAGTCCATTCCCATGGTTTCAGCATCTTCATCAACTCGAAAAATGTGACTCTGTCCAAGTCTATCATTGAACCAACTATTGTAGGAAGTCATTAGTGATAATGACCATACCAGAAATAGAAGGGGAAGAGAGTGCAACATGAATAGCTGTAGATGGTCTGGATATCAAGGGCACTGAAGTCAGAACTATGATACCCTATAGTGCTATACTCATCTCAAGAATTGAAACCTCTGTACTCTAATCACTAGTACCTCTAGCAATATCCTACACTGGGGTGTTCACTGGATCACCTGTCTCAACTATCCCCTCAACAAAGTAACTCTAGAAGAAGTAGATGGTTGAGCTCGTCTTTGTGAAACTGGATTTATGTCATCCTTAATCAACCCTTCATCCTAAATATTTGCCACATCAATTGGGTAATCAATGCCTAGCAGTATCGAGACACCAGAGTCTATAAACAAGTGGTGAACCAGTTATGGAAATGAGATGCTAGTACTATTCCCAAAACACCCTCTCCTGGATCACAACAAAGATACATTGAGGGAAATTTATATAGTATCATGTTATGATGCTAGCCACCAGAACTGCGCAATCAGGTGTGAGAGTATTATCAACCTGTGTTGGACAAAGATGAATCCAGACTATCACCCACCAAAATTTGCTTGCAAAACTTAGTGATGACATCTTAATATCAACTCTGCCAGCCACCTATCCAGTATATACACCATGCTCAGCAATGTAACTGCCAACCAATCATTATAACTCATCTTTGTGTGCCAAAATTTTCATCTTGTTGTGGTAATTCACCATTCTCATATTATAGTCAAACTCTTCAGTGTTTATCAAAAGCTCGTACTTGGGCTCGAACAATAAGCACTGAATGGTGCACTTGGATATATTAATGGGCCTACCCCATACTAGAAATCTAGATAGTGAAGGTTGGTCCCTTAGAAGCTATCTTTGAGGAGTACTCTATTGCACTGTAGAAGAATATTATGCATAAAACTCTCAAACCAACTCTGGACTATAGTACTGATGGCTCACCCATCCAACCAAACTTGTACCGCCTAAATTTAGCCTGAATGTCTAGAATCTTGGCTAAGTGAAGTATTTTTGAGGAGCCATGCATTCAAAAATACTTCACTTAGCCTGAATGTCAAGAACACACAACCATCTATTGTCAGGAACATAAGTAATTTAAGCCCTGTCTTTCGTAATTCTCCTTCTATCTACAGATGTATCAGTGGAATTATTTTCCCCCATGTTAGAATTATCATCATCAGAGTCAGCCCCATTTCTTGTGTCAGTGGCCGGTGATCTATCTCCCTTAAATCCTTTACTATAACCAGTGTCTGATGACCCCTTTCCCTCTTAAGACTAGGGAAAGGTAGTATGTGCCTTTGTATCAACCGCAGGTACAACCAGTGGTGTACCTTGACCTACAACCTGTCTCTTTTCTCCTTGCCTTGTGGTCTGGTCTTGACTTATGAATAAGACTCTATTGCATAAACTTTTTTAGATCTACTATTTTTTGATTCAGTGGGCTGATCCCGAAGTCCATTATGGAATTCATGAGCCTCCACTCTCCTTTCTGCTATAGTGGATGGTCCACCTTTTTTGGGGTGTATATCATAGGCATGGTAACTTTGGGAGAGATCATCAGCACATGAAACAATGAAATGTAAAATAAGATTCATATGCTGTAAAAAAATGAAAGGATCCATGAGCATGGTCCATAGCTCATGGACACCCCTCGTGGATCTTTGATAATATTTTTAGTCTGCAAGTCTGAGTTCCATGAGTGCCATCTATGGCTCGTGGATTACCCTCGTAGATATCAGAGAAAAATCATAAGTTGCAGGTTTAATTTCCCCTACTGTTGTCCATGACTCATGGAATGATCTAGGGCTCATGTACTGACCTCCTGGATTAAGTTCAGCGTTCATTACAAACCAAGTTCATCCCACATACTCTTTTACCATTGTTTACACCATTTACCCCTATTTTTGCATTAAAATTTCAAGTCTTTAGTCAAAAACTGCCATGCCTATGGGTTATAAACAAAATATGTATACATAATCAACCTTAGGTCAGGTTTTTTCAACAAAAAACATTAACACGGATAGAATTCATAGCTTAGTAAAACAAGAGTAGTTTGAGTAATAAACTAGCAAAATCGAGCAAAGACATTGACATGCAACTATGGGGAGGAATTTCATTCCTTTGGGTGTTGATAGAGATGGAGAATTCATCTAGGTGTAGTGGAAATTGATTAAAAGGAGTTTAATGAGTGAGTAGTGGAGGAATTTAAGGGGAATTGGGTATCTAATGGAGGATTTCGTGAAGAAAACTTAGGGAATTAGATGTTTAATGGAGAGACTTTTTTTTAGGTTTCAAATTTGAATCCGATCAGGGTTTGTTATGTAGGATCGGGTTTAAAAGTTTGTTGAGTCAGGGTGGCTCACTTCAATTTTTTTACTCACAAAATTATAAATCAAACTTAACTGTGTTCCACGAGTCACATTTATGGGTCATGGAATAGTCCACAATTTATGGAATACGCTCAAAAGATTATGTTCTAATTTGAGGTCATTAGCTCTGATTTCTATGAGCCCCATTCATGAGTCGTGGAACATACCATGGTCCATGGAATGGGCTCGTGAAACATGTTCTGACAGAGTGCATTTATCTTGATTTTTACTAGTGGGATCCACGAGTCGTGGATTATTCCATGATTTGTGAAGTTGGCTCATGGATTGTCACTTACCTTATCATCTATGGACTTCTATTCCTGATCCTACCTCTACTTGTCCCTTCACACTTCAAAAGCATCAATCCAATACAAAAATCAAAGTAAAAAAGCAAAATACCTTGGGTTTCCTCCCAAGTAGAGCTTGATTTAACATTGTGACATGATGCAGGTTACTTGACTACTAAGACTTCATCAAGTTACTCCTTGGGTTGCCTCCCAAAAAGCACTTGATTTAACATCACAGCATGATGCAGGTCCCTTAGTTACTCAGACTTCACCAAGGTCCCATATTTCCACTACCTTTATCTCCTCTGTAGTTCCTAAATAGGCATTCATATGCTGACCAATAACCTTAAATTTTTTACCTTCATGGTTCTCAAGCTCAATTGGACGATATGGGAACACATGTACCACTCGAAATGACCCATCCACTTAGACTTCAGCTTTCTAAGAAATAAGTGTATTCTAGAGTTGAACAACAGGACCAAATCACCTGGTGCATAGTCTCTTTTTTATCTTCCAGTTGTGGTACATCTTTATCTTCTCTTTGTAAAGGGTTGAGCTCTCATAAGCTCTTAGTGGAACCCGTCCAACTCATTCAATTGATCAAGCCTCAAGTTAGAGGCATCAGCCTAATTCAAATTCAGCTTCTTGAGCACCCACATAGTTTATGCTCAAGCTCTACCGGTAGGTGACATAGTTTTCCATAGACAAGATGATAGGGAGATATACCATTAAAAGTCTCGAAATCACTCTAGTATGCCCATAGAGCATTATCTAACTTCCTAGACCAATCATTTCTATTAGCATTCACATTCTTCGTAAGGATTATCTTTATCTCTGAGTTAGAAACCTCAACTTGCCCACTAGATTGCGGATGAAAAGATGTTGCAATGTTCTGCTTTACTCCATACTTGTCAAGTAGGGTTTGAAACAAACAATTACAAAAGTGAGAGCCTATATCACTTATAATTGCTCGTGGGGTACCAAACTTGGAAAAGATGTCTTGCTTCAAGAATGATGTGACACTCTTGGAAGCACAACTGCCTCCACCCACTTAGACACATAGTCAACAGCTACAAGTATGTATTTCATTCCATTTGAGCTCATAAACGGACCCATAAAATCAATGCCCCATATATCAAATAGTTCAACCACAAGATTCAGAGTGAGACAAATTTCATGCTTTCTGGATATAACCCCTTGCATTTGACATTAGTCACATGCCTTTGCATAATAATGTGCATCCTAATGAATTGTAGGCCAATAATATCCACGTTGCAAAATCAAGTGAGATGTTTGGATGCCACTATGATGCCCCTAAACAGGGGATGAGTGAAATTCCTCTAGAATGCTTATTATTTCAATCTCAGGCACACATCTACAAATCATCCCATCAGCACATATACAGAACAAGTATGGCTCATCTGAGAAAAACTTCCACACATCATACATAAACTTCCTACACTGATAGAAGGACAAATCAGAAGGCATCATATCACTCACCAAATAATTAGCAAAATCTTCAAACTATGGGATCAAGTCCTGTGATGCAGCCAATACTTGCTCGTTCGGAAAAGTATCATCAATATGGATCTCCTCTTTCAATTTCAACATTTCCTCTTTTTCTAATCTTGACAAATGACCAGCTACTTGATTTTCAGTCAACTTTTGGTCCTTGACCTCAAAGTCAAACTCTTGCAATAGAAGTACCCACTGGATCAATCTAGTCTTTGCATCCTTCATTTCAATAAGGTATCTAAGAGTTTCATGTTCAGTTTGCACTATCACCTTAGTTCCATGCATGAACGATCTGAACTTCTCAAAATCAAACACCATAGTAAGCTTCTTATTCTATCACAGTATAATTTCTTAGGCTGCATTAAGTGTCTTTCTAGCGTAGTATATAGGATGTGGAATATTTTTGCGTCTTTGGCCTAGGATTTCCCCTAGCACCACTCCACTAGCATTGCCTATAACTTCAAAAGGCATGGACTAGTCGGGTGAAACAATAAGAGGAGCCAATATCAACTATTCCTTAAGGCACTTAAATGCCTTTAGACAAGCATCATCAAATATGAACTTTACCTCCTTCTCCAACAACTTGCACAACTGGTGTGAAATCTTGGGAAAATCCTTCATGAATCTATGATGAAATCTAGCATTCCCTAATTTAATACCTTTTATGAAAATTGGTGGGGGAAGTTATTCAATAATCTCAATCTTCACTTTGTCAACCTCGATCCCCCTTTTAGAAAAATCAATGAACCTTCTTTTATCATGAAGTGATATTTTTCTTGATTAAGTACTAAATAACATTCTTCATACCTCTATAGTATGCTACTTAAGTGGGCCAAACAATCATCAAATGAGTCACCTACCACCAAAAAATCAGCCATGACTACCTCGATAGTGTCCTCCACCATGTATGAGAAGATAGACATCATAAATTGCTGAAAAGTCACCGGTGCATTATACAACCCAAAAGGCATCCACTTGATGGCAAATGTCCCATAAGGACAAGCGAAAGTGGTATTATCTTGGTCTTCAGGAGCAATCAAGATCTGATTGTATCTCGAATAACCATTACGAAAATAATACCATCCTCTACCTACAAGAAGGTCTAATATCTGATCCATGAATGGCATCGAGAAGTGATCTTTTTCAGTCAACACATTTAGCTTCTTATAGTCCATGCACACTCGCCAGCCTGTGACTGGTCTCATTGGAATAAGCATATCATTGCATTAGGAATCACAGTGATTCCTTCCTTCTTTGGCCTACAGTTGACTAGACTTACCTATTTAGTGTCAGCAATAGGATAAACCAGACATATCCAACCACTTGATGATTTCCTTTTTAATAACCTCGTGCTTAGGTAGATTCAGCCTGCACTGATACTCAATGTTAGGGATAAAATCAGACTTTAGCTAGATTTTATGAGTGCATAAGCCTGGTGAAATACCAATGATGTCTTTAATGGACCAATCGATAGACCTCTTAAACTTATTCAACACTTATACTATAGCTTCCACTTTCCGTTCAACCAAATCTGCAGCAATAATAACCAACAAGGTATTGTTGGCTCCCAAAAATACATATCGCAAGTGGGATGGGAGAGCCTTAAGTTCCAAAACTGGAGGCTTCTCAATAGAAGGCTTAGCCGACGTAATTACATGATTTTTCAAGTCCAAATCTATCTTTTTTGGTGCATAATTATAGGACCCCATACCGGTAAGTGCATTATCCATCTCTTCATTCTCTTTTATGTCATCTTCATCAAAGTTCATAATCATCGTTGCTAGTGCTTCAACACCAAATCTCTCCTTAATAGGTTCTAGTGTCATCTCTTCATCAACTACATCAATTACTCAAACCACACACATGTCATTGGGCTGCTTCATTGATTGATAAATGTTGAAAGTCACATCTTTATTATTCAACTAAAATTTCATCTGCTCGGTTTTTAGTCAACTAAAGCTTATCTGGTGTCAAGGAATGGTTACCCCAAGATAATGGGGACATCCAAATCAACCTCACAGTCAAGTATCACAAAATCCACCAAAAAAATTAAAGATTTAACCTTTACAAGAACATCATAGAGAATACCCACAGGCTTCTTTACCGTGCAATTTTCCATAAGAAGCCGCATTAACGTTAGTTTATGGGCTCCAAATCCCAACTATCAAAACACTATTAGCGGCATGAGATTAATACTAGCACCCAAATCACACAATGTCTTTGCAAAATTAAAGGCTCCTATGGTGCATGAAATAATGAACGCTCCAGGATATTCCTTCTTCTGCATAAGAGACTGGGAAGCTATTGCACTACAGTGGTGTAAATTATCAGTAGTTTCTAAGCTTACAGTCCTCTTTTTAGTCACAAGATCCTTCATAAACTTAGAGTAGCCAGGCATTTTCTCAAGAGCTTCAATCAAAGGGATGTTCACAGAGAGTTGCTTTAACATTGAAATGAACTTGTGATACTTCCCTTATTCTGCCTTCTTCTTCAATCTCTGTGAGAAAGGTAAACGAGGTCATGAAATAGGAGTTGGAATAAGAGGGACCTCATTCTCCTTCCCCTTTGAAGCTACAAACTTCTTTTCACCAACTGGAGAGAGCTTTTCAGTTGAATTCTCATCAGCAACCTATTCTTCAGATTCAACAAGTATTTCAGTATCAATTTTCTCGGGCTTGAATAGATCTTCAACAATTATAGGTATAGGAGGATCGGCAATTAACTTGACACTTCCAGTAGTCACAGCCATGCATTGACTATTATTTTTTAGATTTTGGACTTTGTTACTTGGAAGTGTACTTTTCTGGCTTTGGCTTAGAGCGGCAAAAATTTGGCCCAATGGCTGCTCAATCTGCTTGATGACAGTAGCATATGACTAAACCTTTTGCTTCATCCTAGAAATATCAGCATGAATCTCCTTAACTCTATCATCAGTAGTCTCTACCCTTTTTAACACTTTGGCTAATATGTCTTCTGTTAGAATACTGACCCTCTAATTTGCCTAAGGAATAGGTTAAGCAATCTGTTTATTTGTCGAATACTTCAATGTAAAGCAAGTAAAGGGAATACATGATATTTTACGTGGAAAACCCCCGACTCACAAAGGGTAAAAACCACGACCTTCACCTCTGTAGGATATAACCCAATTACACTAAAACAATGAGCCTCAACAATTCAGATTACAAGAAATGCAATCCTAGGAATTAAACTCTAATTCCTAAACACCACACAAACCTCCCTAGGTTTATGCATCCAAGTCTTCGAGTTATCCCAACTTGAAGACCAACTCCTACACCAGTTTATAACTCACTGGTACAAAGAAGGAATAATTATAACTCAATGAAAATAATACAATTAACTTGACACAAGAATTTTAAAGCATAGACTTAAGGAACGAGTTCTTCAATTTGGTTTCTTGTTTTGGCTGCACTTGGATCTTCAATCAGAACTCTCTCAAGTATGAACTCTCTCAATTTGATTGTGTTATGCTTGTGGATCTCTATATAAGTGCGTGCATTTTATTATTAAAACACTCTTGTATTTATACTAAGAGTCTTGTCCTTATTTTTTCTGATTTCCTTCCATATTGGAAATCCTCTTCCTTGTAGGACTTGTCAAGTCAATCTTCTCGATTTCTTTCCTTGTAAGATTCTTCCCTATGAAAGGAAAGTCCTTGCAAGCTAGACTCTCCTTATAAACATGCTTTCTCTAGACACTTTGCTTCTTTCTCCATGTCATTGACCCTCTCCTGATCCTAGTTGGATTCTTCCTTGAAGGAATAAGTCACAGATACATGTTCCCTGCATGTGTTCCACAGCTTTGTCAATCTTCAAAATTTACCTTGATCCAACAAATTCCCCCTTTTTGATAATGACAAACCCTTGTTTCTTGTTATCCAAAGTTCAATCTGTATCAATCAGTTGTCTTTAGGCAAAATATCAAAAACAACATATTAGAGGAACAGGTCGGACCAACGGGTTATAAATACAACACAAACAACACTTTCACCCTTTTGGCATCATAAAACACTATGAAGACACACATTATCCTACTTTATGTTCAATTCAACACTCATGGCCAGTAGGGCTATCACCTATGCAAACATTCAAAAGTAAGATCTCAGTTACCTATATCAAAGTATTTGCAATTGCACAGGAAGTAGGATGAATTCAGAACTAAAACCCAACATATTATTAATCACAAAGCATGTACACTAGAAATTAAAATTAAAAAATCAAAACATGTACTTGTGAGACCAAAGAAAGGTTGGGAAGGCTAAAAGGGTTCAGGCTGAGCAGTGGGAGGGGGAAGGTCCTTCTTGAGGAGCTCATACATGCCCTTCAGGCTGGTATAATTTATGGCTTGCTCAGTTTCCAGGGCATCATGTGCTTTTGCAAACTCAGCCTTGAGCCTTGCATTCTCCTCCACTAAAAGTGCATGCTCAATGCCATAGGTGTCATGAAGCTCATCCAATTCCTCATCATGAGAATCCCTGATAGCTTCAATTTTTTCATCCTTGACAGCCAGCATTGCCCTTAGCCTCTGCAAAGGTGTATTATCTATCCCCTCTCCAATGAGTAGTTACAACAGCCAGATTCACATTGCCAATAATATATTTGGTTTTCTCATCTTGCCAAGCTTGAATAGGCACACCAAAGTGCTGAAAAACATCCCCCAGCTGGAACCCATAGCCTAAATCATGTTTGGTCTTATCCTGCTTGCAAATCCTATACATATGGCAGAGAATGAGCATGGGAAAATTGATGGGAATCCTGGAGAGCAACAGTTGCATCAAGGTGAGGTCCAAAAAGTTTGCCTCAATACGTTTTTGCCCCCTAGGCAACACCATCTTGTGCACAACATTAAAAAGTATCTGATGGAGAAGAAGCATAGCCCCCATATCCACCCTAGAGTGCTCCTCCAGTGTAGGGTCATTTGCAAACCTGCGTGTGATATCCGAGGCTGAAGGTAGCCCATTCAAGGGAGGTTATTGCCTCTTCACATAGTGACACTAACCAGCATTTGGAACCCCCAAATATTTTTTCAACACAACGGGAGTAAGGGTGAGAGAGACATCTTTTACCTCACTGGGAATAAAGGAGGAGGTACTAGTAGCAATGATGTAAAATTGTATGGTCTCAAATCTTGCCATCTTCCTTCTACCACCACCCTGAAGGAACAGGTTCGACCAACCTTGGGCCTCCACTAGTGCCAGCAACTCAGTCATATCAGCTCCTCCAAACCCAGTCAATACTCTACCCCTTACCATAGTTCTTACCCCAAAATTGATCAGCTTAGTAGTTCTAGCATCAAGAGTTTCCTCAATGGGGTCCAAGGTATCATCCTTTTCTTCCACATTCGCAAGAAGATCATCCTCTATATCCTCATGAGAGGTAGCATCTTTAGTATTCTTATTCATATGAGACTCAGAGGATGGATGTCTATGATCATATGCTTCACTCTTAGAGGTCTCATCTACTAATTTGGATTTAACAGAGCTCTTAGAAGGAAAAAGTTTCCTAACCTATGCCTTACCTGGTTTGGAAGTGGCCACCCCTTTTCCTTTCCTTCTTCTTTCAGCCACCTCAGTCTCATTATCAAAGATATCAATAGGATCAGGAGGTGGAACAAACTTTCATTTTTTAGCTCTAGGCCTCCTGGCTATAGAAGCTACCATACTTTCATCAATAGATCTCTTGGTAGCTCTGGTCAATCATACAGGAATAGCCTGAGCCATAGGAGCATGAGGGTTTTCTATAAGTTTATCAGCTGGTATATGAAAAGTTCTGCCTGAGGCCTTTCATTGACGAGATCTTTTCTTCTTAGGAACTAGGTTGGCCATAGGATTGTTCTCATCGTCCTCAGTAGCTTTAGAGGAATGGGTCTGAAGAACCTTTTCCCTAGGTTTTGATGCATTACCAATAGTAGCACCCACAATAGCAGTGCCTACAACTCTACCCAAGCCTTGTTGGAGCTCATCAGAAAAAGCAAATTCTACTGTGGGGTCCCCCATTGTTTCTCCCTCAATAGACACACCCAAGTTATCCCTAACAAATGAACTATGTTCAACTATGGGATTCCCAGAGTTTTCCCCCTCACGAGGTGCATTCTCTTGTACTCCCTCATCACTGATTATTCCTTCATCCTCAATTTTCCCCTGACCTCTAATAGTATCAACCTTTAAAACTTCACTATATTCTTCATAGGGTACCGACGCAGTGGTGTCATCTCCAATCAAGTCATTACTCTGAACTGCTGAAAATTTATCTATATGTGTCATCCCCTGAGAATCAACAAGAACTACTGGAGGAAGTCGAACTGCGTTGACCTGTTCCTTAAATAGAACTAGGGCACAATCAGGTGACATAGAGGAACTGGTAGTGGTTTATGGAATTTCTGGTAGTTTGGGAGAGGAAGGTAATTGGTGATCCATGGGTAAAGTATGAGAGAAGAGTAGAAGTGAAAGAGGCTTTGTGCTTCTGTGCAAAGGCTCTTGTAAAAGAAGAAGTTAGGAGTGCATGAGGAGAGTGAATTCAAAAACAACTTTAAATAGGAATTTAGCCATTTAGAATTGATTAGAGTCCTTTATGTGGAAGAGTCGTATTCTACGGAAGAGATCCAGATTGACAGGTGGCAGATCTTATCACACAAGTGACCTAATTTAATTGGATCTCTTTTCCTTTTTTGATAGTGGCGGTTATAGGCTCTAGGATTAATGAATTTCTTTTGGTTCAGGTGGAAGGGACAGGTACAAAAGCACATTTTGAGCATTCAATTTTTCTTAAACATAGTGCACATACCTTGGACTTTCAATTTTGTGCTGAGTTTATATCCCAATTTGATATCTTGATTTCTTGTTGCAGAGACAAATAATGAGTTATAGTGCTTGAGCAACTTGAACTTTTAAAAGTGAAAGGAATATACAATTGAATGTATAAGACTAAGCATAAAATTTAGAAATTAAAATATAATATGTACATCGTTCATTAGCTATACACTGAGGGATGCTCATGTAATCTTAATCATCCCCATTTCTAACATGTTACTTTCAAAGTTATCCCTTGCCAGTGCCTTTGTGAATATATCAGCAATCTGCTTATCTGTGGTACGGAAGTGCATGGAGATCAGTCCCTTTTCCATATTATCCCTTAGAAAGTGGTGTCTAATATCAATGTGCTTGGTCCTCTTATGTTGAACTGGATTCTTTGCAATATTGATTGCACTGGTATTGTCACAAAATATGGGCACACACTCAATGTTCATCCCAAAGTCTTTGAGTTGTTGCTTGATCTAGAGAAATTGTGCACAACATGAGGCACTAACTACATATTCAGCTTTTGCAGTAGACAAAGCCAATAAATTTTGCTTCTTTGTTGCCCAAGTGATTAGACATGATCCTAAGAAATGTGACATTCCTGTAGTGCTCTTTTTGTCCGTCAGATAACCTGCATAGTCTGCATCTGCATACCCCACAAGCTTAAAGTTACTACCTTTAGGATACCACAGCCCCAAATGAGTTGTACCTTTCAAGTATCTGAGGATCCTTTTGACATCTTTCAAGTGAGGTTCCTTGAGATTTTCCTAAAATCTTGCACAAAGACCCACACTGAAGACAATATTAGGCCTGCTATCTATGAGGTACAGGAGAGATCCAATCATCCCTCTGTACAACTTTTGCTCCACTGCTGGACATGTTCCTTCCAGACCTAACTTTGTTGCTGTGGCTATTGGAGTATCTATTTCCTTTGCATCTTCCATATTGAACCTTTTGAGAAACTTTTTGGCATACTTCTACTTATGAATCATTGTTCCTGAAGGAGTTTGTTTGATCTGGAGGCCTAAGAAGAAGTTGAGCTCTCCCATCATGCTCCTTTTAAATTCTTTGCTCATCAGGGTAGAAGATTCCTTTGTCAGGGCCTTGCTAGTGCCTCCAAATATGATGTCATCAATATATACCTCCACAACCAACAAATTGCTTCCTTTTCTCTTGAGGAATAAGGTGTTATCAATCTTACCTCTTGTGTATCCATGACTTAGACGAAACTTTGATAACCTTTCATACCATGCTCTAGTGGCTTGTTTAAGAACATAAAGGGCTTTATCAAGTTTGTAAACATGGTCAGGATAGTCAAATTCTTCAAATCCTTGAGGTTGTTTGACAAACACTTCTTCCTTAAACAGCCCATTAAGGAAGGCACTCTTTACATCCATTTGGTAGAGTGTGAATTCCATGTAGGCTGCAAAGACAATGAAGAGTCTGATTGCCTCCAATTTGGCCACTGGTGCAAAGGTCTCATCATAGTGCATTGCTTTTTCCTAATTGTACCCCTGGACCACCAGTCTGGCCTTGTTCCTTGTAACTATTCCATTCTCATCCACCTTGTTTCTAAACACCCACTTGGTATCTATGATGGTTCTGTTCTTTGGTTTAGGTTCCAAGTGCCATGCTTAGTTTCTTTCAAACTAATTGAGCTCCTCTTCCATTGCAATGATCTGATTGCATCCTGTAAGGCTTCATTAACTTTCTTGGGTTCTATCATGGACAAGAAGGATTTGAAAGCACATAAATTCTTTAGTAAATATCTGGTGGTTATGCTAGTGCTCAAATTAATAAGGATGTTATCTATTCGATGTGAGCCTTGATACTTGTAACCAATTAGTACTAGCTCTTATGCCTCCTCATCTTGATCCTCCTCTTCATCCTGCTGACTCGTGGTTTCATTTTTATGGTCAGCCAAGGGTACTTCATCATCTTTTATTGTTTTTGTCAGTTTTAACATCAGTTAAACCTGCTCCTTTAACCTGTTCCTGTATAACTTGTTCAGATGTCTTTGATAGATCACCAATTTTCTGCAAACTTTGGTTAGCCATACATTGCTTTCATCAAATACAACATGCACACTTTCCTCTACATACATACTTCTTTTATTTAGTACCCTATAAGCTTTGTGAAGAATAACTTAGAAAAATTCCCTCATCACTTCTGGCATCGAATTTTCTTAACAAATTCTTTCCATTATTGTGGATGAAGCATTTGCATCCAAAGGCTCTCAGATGAGAGATGTTAGGTTTTCTGCCTTTGAGTAATTCACAGGGATTTTTATCCAGGAGAGGCCTAGACATGCATCTATTAATAATATAGCAAGAAGTGTTGATAGCTTCTGCCCAGAACTGGCTAGCTATATTACTGGCTATCATTATAGTTCTAGCCATATCCTGTAGGGTTCTATTCTTTCATTCAACCATCCCATTTTGTTGAGGAGTTATAGGTGAAGATAAGTTGTGATCAATACCATGAGTGGAACAGTAGTTAACAAATTTTGTATTTTCAAATACAATTCTATGGTCTGATCTGATTGTAGCTAGTTGTTTGTCAAGTTTCTTTTCTAGCTTTCTTACTAAAGTGTAGAATGCCTCAAATGCATCTGCTTTAGAATCAAGAAAAACTTTTCAAGAGAACCTTGTATAGTCATCAACTAGTACAAGTACATACTTTTCGCCACCTCTTCTCCTCACTCTCATAGGGCCACAGAGATCAATATGGACCAGTTCTAAGGATCTGGTCAAACTGATAACATGTTTGGATTTGAAGGAGGATTTTACCTACTTACCTTGAGCACATGCGACACATACTTTATCTTCCTTGAACCTAGTTTTAAGTAGATTTATTACCAAGTCCTTGGAGATTACTTTGTTTAGTTGAACATAACTAGCATGCCCCAGTCTTTTGTGCCACAATATAGGGTATTTTTCCATCACACTGAGACAAACAAGATCCTCAGCAGGGACCTTTGAGATATCAGAAGTGTACAAATGCTTGTATCATTGTCCAGTCAAGACAATCTCCCCTATTTTTAGGTCTATCACCTCCACCCCTGTAGAGTAGAAGGTTACCTTGTTTCCCTTGATACAGAGCTGTGATATGCTGAGTAGATTATGATTCAGTCCTTCAACATGATATACCTTTTTCAATTGAGTTTTCTTCAGACTTACCTATTTTTCCAAGTCCTTATATCTTACCTTTTTTTCCTCCTCCAAAGGCCACAATCCCACCTTTCTCTTTTGCCAGTGAGAGGAATTTTTGCTTATCTCCTATCATGTGTCTTAAGCAAGCACTTTCCATGTACCAATGTTTCTTTCTTCCTCTCACCCTTTCCTGCAAAAGAAATTAAAGGTTAGTTTTAGGAACCTAGACTAGCTTTGGTCCTTTTCTTTGATCAAAAGGATGAATTAGATCTCTATTGGTCCATTTTGACGGACTTTTGACAGGCTGCCTCTTGTGTGCATGCATGTTCCTTGGGTGAGGAACATTTTTGTTAACATACATATTTTTACCTTTGGAGAAAGCTTTGATTTTTTTATCCTGTTGAGATTTAGCAGTTGGACAAGCTTCCCGCAGGTAACCAACCTTACCACAGTATGTACAAAGGTCAAAGGTTCCTTCAGAAAATTCTTTATCAAAGCCTATTCCAGTTTTAGTGCTATATGTTTTATTACCCAGTTGAGTAACAATCATTGAGGATTGAGTCCATTTATTTTCTCTTTCAAACTCATATTTGGTTCTGGCTTATTCAAGATTTATTTTTCAGGAATTCTCCCTTTCTAAGTATAATTCATCTTTAAACCTTTTAAGATCCTGTTCACACTTGATTTGGTCATCACTCTTGTGCCCTTTCCCCTATTGAGTAACCGTTAATTTCAAAATTTTAAACTTGAGAGAAAGAATGGAAGTTTCAAGTTGTTGGACATGTTCCTTGAGAAACTGATTTTCCTTTTTTAGACGAATGTGATCTTTTGAAGATCAATGTACTCAAATTTTAAATTGGTCAAGGATGCCAGCAACTGATCTCTATTTTCACTCAATTCTTGAAAGTTATCAATAAAGGTCATCATTAGGGAGGACAATTTTTTCTTAGAAAAGAATTTCAACTTATCCTTGAGATCAAGAAGATTTACCTCCTTTTATTTATTGTCTGATTTAGAGTCTGATTATGTGTCCTCCATGGACCTCAGGGCAACATCTTATGTGTCATCGTCTTCTGAGTGGTATGAACCTGGTCCCCAAGCTGCATACATAGCCTTTCCAGTATCCTTCTTCTTATTCTTGTCGGCTTGCTCTTTTCTTTCCCTTTCAGCTCTCTCCTTTTTCCATTCAATTTACCACATAGGAAAATATTTGACTTGATAGTCAGATTTTCCATACTTGAAGTTCTTTCTCTACATTCTTTTCACTGTTTGGTGATGATTTCCTTTTCTCAAGGTTACCTCCTTTCTTAAAAAACTTCTTGAAGTTTCTGCTTATCAAGGCAATATCTTAATTATCCAGTTCAGATTTATCACTCTCAATTGCATTGAGATCAAGGGTTTTGTCCTTGCTTCTTTCACCTTTTTTATCAACATTTAACTCATAGGTCTTCAGATTGCCTACCAGTTCATCTAAGGATATGTTGGTCAGATCTTTTGCTTTTTCAATTGTAGTTACTTTGATTTCCCATGTTCTGGGAAGTGTCTTTAGAACCTGATCAACCTGTTCCTCCATGGTATATACTTTCCCTAAGGATACCAGCTCATTCACAACAGTGGTGAATCTAGTAATCATCTCCTGAAGAGTTTCACCATTCTTCATCTTGAAGGTTTCATACTCAGTGGAGAGTCTAGCAATTCTGAATTTCATTACTTGAGTAGTGCCTTCATGAGCTTTAACGAGCGTATCCCAAATCTATTTGGTTATCATGCAGCTAGAGATCTGGTTGAACTCATCTAGTCCAAGTTCACATACAAGAATGCACATGGCTTTGGCATTTTTCCCTAGCATCTTGTAGTCAGCCTGACTGTACTGAGCTTTTGGTTTGGGAATGTCCTTCTCTTCGTCATCCTTGATCATAGGTATTTTAGGACCATCAGTATCTCTGGTCCATAGCTTATAGTCCTCTTCCTGAAGAAAGTCTTCCATTTTTTCCTTCCACAATGAGTAGTACTGACCATTAAAAAGAGTTGGTTTGTTGATGTGTTTTCCTTCACCTATCCAAGAGGAGGTGCATAATTCATAGTGATCTTATGTTTAGTTATAAGACTATTGTTAACATAACCTGCTCTGATATCAATTGCAAGAATACTGACCCCCTAATTTACCTAAGGAACAGGTTAAGCAATCTGTTCCTTTATTGAATACTTCAATGTAAAGCAAGCAAAGGGAACACATGATATTTTACATGGAAAACCCCCAGCTCACAAAGGGTAAAAACCACAACATACAACTCTGTAGGATTTAACTCAATTTCACTAAAACAATGAGCCTCAACAATTCATATTACAAGAAATGCAATCCTAGGAACTAAACTCTAATTCCTAAACACCACACAAACCTCTATAGGTTTATGTTCCCAAGTCTTCGAGTTATCCCAAATTAAAGACCAACTCCTGCACCAGTTTATAACTTACTAGTACAAAGAATGAATAATTACAACTCAATGAAAACAATACAATTAACTTAACTCAAGAACTGCAAACATAGACTTAAGGAACAAGTTTTTCAATTTGGTTTCTTGTATTGGATGCACTTGGATCTTCACTCTTGAACTCTATCAATTTTATTGTGTTTGGCTTATACCTCTCTATGTGAGTGCGTGAGGTTTCTTGTGAACCTCTCTTGTATTTATACTGAGAGTCTTGTCCTTATTTCAGCTGATTTACTTCCATAATGGGAATCCTCTTCCTTGTAGGACTTGTCAAGTCAATCTTCTCAATTTGTTTCCTTGTAGATTCTTCCCTATGAAAGGAAACTCCTTGCAAGTTGGACTCTCCTTAAAAAAACGCTTTCTCCATATGCTTAGATTTCTTCTCCATGTCCTTGACCTTCTCTTGATCCTAGTTAGATTCTTCCTTGAAGGAACAAGTCACAGATACCTTTTCCCTGCATGTGTTCCACAACTTTGTCAATCTTCAAAATCTACCTTGATCCAACATCTTCCATCCTTGAAATGCTAAACTCTCCTTCATGGTTATAAGGTTGGATGCACAAACCACTTTTATCATTCTTGTATTCGTCCCCCTTCTTCTAGTCACCATCTCTATCTCTGCCTTTACTCCTATCTCTGCACCCTAATTATTTTTATTTCTTCTCCCTTTTATAGTTCTGACCTTGATTCCCTTGACATTGGCAACAAGTGTCTTGATTAGACCCTTAGGCTTAGTCCTGGAAACCTTCCACTTGATCATTCTAGTAGTTTTCCTTCTCCTCAAAATTAGAGTCTTTATGTCTCAGTGCTTTACCTTGTGAATTGATTGCATTTACTTTTTTAGGTATGACCCCTATGCAATGCTTAGTAATGAGGCTTATGTCAGTTTTTATTTGAGCCATCTCTTGATCTCGCTCCTCATCTTTCCTATGTTGTTCCACGGACATACCTATAGCATAAGTTTCATGAGAAACTTTAGATGTTCTTGTGTTCCATGCCCTATTTGTCTTGGTGACTCTATCAAGCAGCTCAACTACCTCTACATAAGTGTGATCCATGAATTCTCCTCCAGTGATAGTGTCAACTACCGCCTTCGTATTGGCATTAAGAAACCCATAGATCGCTAACGAAGTATCATTAAGTATCTTGTGATTGGGTACTTGCTTCAGGTTCTTGTTGAATTTGAACCATTTCTTATACAAAGCTTCTATACTTAATTGCCTAAAGTTATATATATTGTGTTTCAGATGCAAAATTCTAGATGGTGGAAAGAGCCTCTCCAAGAATTCCCTCTTCAACTCCCTCCAGGTAGTGATTGAGTCATTTGGTAATTCAGCTAGACAAAGAGTTGCCTCACTTATCAAGGAGAATGGAAACAACTGTAATCTAATATCATCTTGATTAACACCGGGTATTTTATAAGCCTTAAAAATCCCCACGAGTTTCATCAAGTGCAAATTGGAATCATCAGTAGATTTGTTTGCAAACACTCCCTTCATGTTTAAAAACTGTATCATTATGCTTTTAGTATCATACTTTTCCTCGGCGGGCAGTGGGGGAGGCACTATGTCACCTATTGCACCTGCATCATTCAGGTCATCATCATCATCACAGTGAGGGGAATAACGAGGTTGTTGTTGTTGATGGCGCCTATTCCTTCTCTTCCTATCCTGATCATTTAATGCATTTTGTCAAGTGACCTTATCACGTCCAGCTTGCTTATTTAATGCACTCTGACAAGCAACCTCCTCTTTTCTCTCTTTCTCATTAGATGTAGCATGGAATTGCTCTTCCGCTAACTGAACTACCTCTTATTGTCGAGCCCTTTCCTGTTCCTCAACAAACATCCTGCCTATGGCCTTTTCTACAGTTTCCTAAATATCGTTCTTGTCCATTCTCCTCAAAGTTATTTCAAGTTTGAGATCAATTGGAATCAGGGGATTGCCTTGACTCTGAGCGCTGAGGATACACAAGTGTGTAACCTAAGATCAAAACAAAAACAACAAAAAAAGTAAATCAGGAAACAAGGATTAACAGTCAAATAAACAAAATTAATCTAATCCAAAATTGTATTCCCAGGCAATGGTGCAAAAATTTGATATTCCCAAATTAAACCTTTAAATTAAAGTATAAAGTAGTTGATGTTCAAAAATAGAACGTAACCTAGGTTAAAGTCGATCCCACGAGGAATACGGTTAGGACGTAGGTTAATGTGGTTATTTGTGCTCTTAGTCATTTATTTTTGAAAGGGGGAATTGTGTAACAAATATTATGTGATAATTGTAAGTAAACAAGTAACAAAGTATCATTTTTTGTTGTTGTTAGTCAACGAGAGGGTTGACTAGGATTGTGTTCCCCATTATTTAATAACGTAGTAAGGTGTCGTACTAGTGATTTATTCTAGTTCTTAGCATGCAAAATCAGTAAGTTAAGTGCAATATTTTCTTGCATGTGTTCCGCATCTTTCACTTCCTTAAACCTTAATGGTTGGTCCCTTAGATAGATGAATATCACCATGCAACTTGGTCCGTCTACGAGTGTTTTATTACAAACCCTTACTCTTGATCCCAAATTAGTTATTCCCAAACAAGGTCAAGTTATTAGATCAGGGTTAATAGCCTCAAATTTCCATTGTTAGTCCCTTTTCTCATTCATTACCTCTTTGGTCCAGCAGGTAAGATTAAGGTGAGTTCTAACATTGGCCACCGATAAAAAGCCATTAATACAAAGGAAAGAACAATACATGCATGAACATTATTCAAGAATCACTAAGTACTTTGCCTACTTTGTTAATTAATTATGGTTTGCACAACCCTAGTTTTGAATTTAGCTACTCATATTCGTAAGAAAACAATCAGAAGTGTAAGAAGAATTCATGATCATATACTTACAAGATGAGTAAAAGAATCCGAAAACTTGAATTATCCAAGAACACTTCAATAATCAAGAATAAAGATGTAGTAATCTCTCAAAAACTAAGAACAAATAATATTTGATGTTTCTCAGACTTTGATAGTCAATAATAGATCATAAAACGTAAAAGAAAACCTAGGAAAAGTATTTATAGATATTACAAATTCTATCCTAAAACAACTAGGAAAATAAAAGTCAGTAGATTTCACGAGTCCCATCCACGGTCCGTAGATCAATCCAAAGGTCGTGGATGCCTCTCATGGATATCAGACTCTAGGTGCACCTTTCAGGAACAACTTCTTGAGCACCATTTAAAGTTTGTGGAATAATCCACAGGTAGTGGATGCCTCTCATGGAACAAGTTCACGGACAAGGTCCATGGCTCATGGAAGGTTCCACGGCTCATGGAAGCCTATTGGGGAAATCAGTGTGACTTATGCTTCTGCAAGATCAGGTCTACAATTCTATTTTACGGCTCATGGAAAGCAGTCGTGGATCACAATTTGGTCCATTTTGCCTCTTTTTTCTTTGACATGTCCTCCGAGTCATGTTTTCCTATAGAACAACAAAAAATACATCAAATCTACAAAAAAATGCTAAAGAGCGTACAATAATCCCATGTTTTAAGCATCAAAAGTGCCATAAAACCATGACATATCACTTCCGAATACAATCCCATGAGTTCTTCTAATAAAATTTAACTAGAACATAAATAGTCTTGTAACGATTATGGGGATGAGATACATATCTTAACTATCCTTTGGGCTTACAACAGTACCACGAATCTCAAGTAAATATTTTAGCATTAATCCATACTTGCGATGAAGCAACTAACGACATAGAGGTTGTAAATAATTTCCAAGATGACTTATCTTTTTTACTTCAATGAAAACATTCAACCTTTGCGTACTTAAATATATAATTAAAGAGGGTTTGTAATATCTAAATCTCTTTTCATTTTTTTTAGTGTTGTGCACAAAATTATCTTCTTCTAATTGTAAGAAAGGGATTAACTTTTTTACATAAATAGGTCTCCATCGTAGCTCTATATTTAGTCACTTGGTGTCACTTTTGTGATGGGCCCACGTGTCTATGTGGTGTCATACAATAATTTATTTAACAAACTATTAGTAACTTTTTCTCCCACTAAATATTCTATTTAATAAATTACCCAAACAATTAATTCTCATTTTCAATTTGTTTAGTTATTAAATCACTTTTGACTTCAAAATCATCGGGTATTACATAGGTCCTTAGTAAAATACACATAACTTTATACCTCAAACTTAAGCAAACAAGATATTTATTTTTCTAGAATATGGACTCAAAGACCATTAATTTAATAGGTAGTAGGCCCTCTAACTCCTTATAAATAAGGATATATGCTCTTCCCAAGCTAGGTCATATACGAGACTATTTTAAAATATTTCACCTCAAATTTCTTTGCATAGATAAACTTCGTTTCTCTACTAAATTATTAAGAACTTATAAAAGTCTTGTAAAAAATTAACACGTACATTAAAATACCATAGTTAAACTTTTTCATAAATATCAAAGCATTTGGGAAGACAATACAAAATATATTTTATCAAATTTTAATTTAAATAAGATGTATTCGAACAGGCGGGGTGTAACAGTAAAATTCTCAAATTTAGTCTCATAATCCTTTGACACAAGACAAGAGATAACCTTAAGTGTACAGTGTTTTATAAATGGGTATATTCCTATCCACGTTAGTGAATCGTTCCCCCTTAAGAGTTCTATGGCCAAGCTCTACATTCTCTTATTGCGTAAGCAAATTCTTTTTTCCTAGTTCAGTCGATGCACCATAGATAGTATTCAAGTGTTTATCAGGCAAACAAATAACAAAGAGCAAGAGAAAGTAAGCAACATAGACATAGATGAGAAGTCTTAAAAAACTGAATCAAGTTCGTACAATAATAATCATAAAGCTACCATAACCCTGGATGAGAAGTATACCTCCACATAGACATAGAGGAATTACTACAAATCAACTAATAAAAAATGTAAAGATATATATAATAGAGAAGAATTGATAAAACCAATGTTCTCTGGCCTCCACGGCGGCTCCAAGCTCTCCCTAGGTAAAGAGTTCCCCCTAATTTTGTGCTTCCCTCTTCTCCTATGCATCACTCTCTATTCTAAATTGATTCTCCCTAAAATAAACAAAAGTAGTACTTATAGTGTTTCAAGGGGTTTCTGGCCAGTTCTGAGTTGAATTGGCCAAACTAGGCCAAATTCGGTCTATGGCCTTTCCCTATGTGGTGCCCTGTACGGTGCCATATTGTTATTTAGCAGTCCACCTCAAGCCTCTGGTTCATTTCACTATGGGGGCCGCGGCCAAGGCCCTTCCATAGTGCATTTTTTCCATTTTCATCATTTTGCCTCTTTTAAGCTCTCGTCTTGATCTCCTATCCATGGACATACTCCTGATCATCTTCCTCATCTCCTACTCAGACTTCAAAGATCCATAATTGTTCCATTATACTCCAATCCGTGCAAATTCCTTTACTTTTTAATCTATATATCTAGACAAGCTACGTAAGCTTATTTCATATAAAGTAAGCTGAAGAGTATCATAAAACAAGTGAAATGTGAGGCAATTTATATCATAAAATCACTACTTTTAGCCTCAAACTTAAAATCTTTCTCATCCTCGAGTAAGATCTACCCTATTGCTATGACTCTACTACAACTTTACCAATTGAAACAAGATTACTCAAGCTAAGACTACAATGACTACAATAGATGTTAAGTTCTTAACACACATGTTTTAAACAATCGACATATTTAAAACTCATGAATAACTACTTGAAGACCATCTAACCTCAAGGACTGACTCTACAATAATTTGCAAACACTCATAGATTACCCAATCAAGAAATCAAACTCTTCACCTCTCTTTTGTCAACCATGTTCCCCTCACAACAAGAGAGTTATCCATATTCATTCAAAAATATGCACAAAATCATATGAATAGGTATAAAAATAGAATTACTGTAATGACCCTTTTAGTCATTTTCCGGTTTATACCTTTTTTGTACTGTTACAGCCTTTTTGTAGTGGCCCCAAGTCATTTATGACTTACTGGGACCGATTGTTTGGTGTCCTGGTCGTTCATTTGGTCATTTTGGATGTTTGCCTATTTTAGAGCTTAAACTTAGAATATCATTGACTTTAGTCAACATTCTTAGTTAACATGCTCATAATCAAATTTTGTCAGTTTCGTTAAATTTGGAGCATTGAGTTTTATCTGGTTGGACCTTTAATTAAGGCTTGAGAACTTCCGGTGTGGATTTGGTGTTGCTTTCTCTGTTTTCAGGCCATTTAGAGTTAAAAGTGGAACTTGGGTCAGCTTATGATGATCAGAGAATCATATTCGAAATCCGATGATTCCATCATCTTCAGAATGATGAGTTTGGGTTAGGTTGGTGGTTGGCTTGGGTCCTGGGTGAGCCGAGGTTATTTTGAGTGTTTGGTTTCTTGTTGGTTAGTGTTGACTTGGGTCAACATTTCTCTGAAACGACCTTGTATAGAAGTTTCATTGATTACATTGAGTCTGGAACGTCGTTTCCACTCTATTAGCATTATTGGTTGTTGAATATCAGGTTCCGATCGTGCCCAAAACACCCCATGGAAATTCCTAATACAACTGGTTTTTCGTAGTTGCAGGCCTTTAATGCCAACAACGCCCAAGCAGCGTGATCACACTAGCCTATTGCCAGCCCTTGTGCGTAATAGCGCCAGGCCAGTGCCGATGGTGCCTAGGCCAGTGCTTGCCTGCCAGCACCAATGGCGCTCGGTTCGCGCGATCGTGCCTTTGCACGGGCCTCCCTTGTGCACGATGGCACTATTTTAGCGCCAATGGTGCTGGTTTAGTGCCAATGGCACTGACTATCGACCATCAGCTACTTAATCTTTCTTCTTCATTTTTCCAGCTCAACTCTCTCATGTTCCCCAACTCTAAGCTTGAAAACTCTCTCCCAAATTGCTCCCAACAGTCCTAGTCTTAGGAATTCCTCCTAGTTGTTGGATTCTATAGCTTTTTCATCGGTTGGGTAAGTTTTATTCCTCCCTCAAGGTTCCTCTTTTCCTGAAAACCTCCATTGATGTGACTTTTAGGAGCTTGACAAATTCTTTGTAGAATCCGTCCCTTTGTGATTTCATGTTCGTCGCTCTTCATGGAATTCACTCCTTTGGAAAATTTCTCCCATTTTGGTAAGAGTTCTTGCTTAATTTCCATTTTCATCCTTGATTTCCATTCTTTAAATCCTCTCTTGAGCAGGCAATTTGGTGCCCATCCCTTGGCCAAAATTGCTCAATTTTGGAGTATGTCTTTGTGACATTATTGTGGTCACCGTGCTTCTTTCCATTTTTGGTTTCAGGTTGTGGGTCTTGTGATCCTGCTTTTGACCCGAATTTTGACCCAACTATTACTATAGCAATATGGGTTTCCTCAGTCTCATTTTAATGCATTTTTTATGTTTTTAATAGTTTAATTATCATTTGGAGCTTCTCGAAGCGGTTCGGCCTCGGATATCATCATCCTACAGCTTGTCATCGGATGACAGGTAGGTTACAGTCTACACTCCCTAGACTTTGCATATATCAGATAAAATTGTACTAATTGGCATCCTTGGGTTCGTATTTATAGCTTGGCACCACAGACCTTGACTGCCTTTCCATGTTTGCTTCGTTTCTCTCATCCGTTGTGTGTAGTATTCCTCGTAGTTTGATATTATCACCCTTGTGATCCTGTGTGGCCTTGTTTGAATCTAGACCATAGATGGTGGGCTATTTAGGGGTGTTCGTGAGTCCCGTACATTGTTATCGTGTTATTAGACTGACTATCTATATTGTAGAGCGATTGGAGCCTGTGCAGGGCTGATAGGTTGATTGTAAGCTTCTGGGCAGCTACTTGTGTTTGATCATGTCATTTTCATGCATATAAAAAGAGGATTTTCACTATTTCTTACTATGATTTTTGCTTCAGGCCTACCAGTATTGATTTTCTAAACTTTGCATATCCCTGGGGCACATTTTCTATGGAAATGGATTTGGTATTGATTTGTGGATCTTCTTGGGGTAAAGGATTTAAAGTATGATTTCTATCACAGTTTTTACTACTATTGCTATACTCGACAGGGTCATAGTGCTAGTTGAGTTTTCTTCCTTTTTTGAGATGATTTTATACTCGATCGGACCGAGCATCAGAGATGTTTCACTACTGTTTTAGACCGGTTTATTACGGGAAACCCTTAGTGGGATTCTTGAGATGTTTTCCACTATTTTAAACCTGGATGGAGTGGGCATGCATATTTGAGACTTGAGTCTCCAGCTTGGATTTGGACCTACTCTAGATGATGTTTTTGAGATTGAGTTATAGTAAGGGGTCCGGGACCTCCATGGACCTTGCTGTTACAGACCAGGGGCCCTGGGCTGTATGTGGCAGAGGAGGGGTATACAACAGAGTATAGGTATACAGGCAGTGTCCTTCTATGGAACCTACCTGCTGGTCCTGTTCGGCACCGAAGGAGGTACATACTGAGTTACTGTTCTACCCAGAGATCATCATGCATCATATCATTCATTTTTTGAGGCTCCACCCTTATTTGTTGTTTATTGAGTGTACGCTCCAGTTGTATGGGCGACCGGAGGGTTCGTTTTCAATTATTTGCATTTCTCGGTTGTATGGGCAGCCAGGGGACTGTAGGTAGACTCTTGTTACTTTATCACGATATTATTCCCTATCATAGCTATATGCGAGGATTGGATTTTGTGAAGTTGTTAGTTCCTTGACTTGAGATTGGTATGATTTAATGAGGGACATAGTTTCTCCATGTATTATGATGCTTTTGGAGTCGGTCTTGGTTGTGTGTTGATGCAGCAGGGTTGAGTGATAGCATATGCATTAAGGCAGCTGAAAGTTCACGAGCGCAACTACCCCACTTACGACTTGGAGTTGGCGGTGGTACTTTTTGCCCTCAAGATCTGTAGGCACTACTTATATAGAGTTCATTGTTAGATTTTCACCGATCACCATAGTGTTTAGTACATTATAAGTCAGTGAGAGCTGAACTCGAGGAAGAGGATATGGATTGAGCTACTAAAGGAGTATGATTTCACCATTCTTTACCATTCGGGGAAGGAAAACATGGCAGCGCATGCCTTGAGTCAAAAGGCAGTGAGTATGGGAAGCCTAGCTTCACTTTCAGTTTCGGAGCGACCATTGGCCTTGGACATCCACTCGAGTTCTTACTTGTGTTGAGGTTTGGTCTACCTTGGTTGATCAGATTTAGAGCCATCTATTTGAATCAGCGGTTGTGTGACCTTCGTGATCAGGTTATTCGGGGTGAGGCCAGCTGGGCTACTCTAGATTCAGATGGGGTTCTGAGGTTTGGTGGTCAACTTTGTGTTACAAGGGTTGGTGATTTGATTAAGTTGATACTCCATGAGGCACATTGTTCTAGATACTCTATTCATCCTGGTGTGGTGAAGATGTATAGAGACTTGGGACAACTTTACTGATGGAGTGGCATGAAGCAGGATATAGAAGAGTTTGTATCTCGGTGCTTGAACTATCAGCAGGTAAAGTTTGAGCATGTGAGACCTGGTAGTTTGATGTAGTAACTTCCCATTCCTGAGTGGAAGTGGTAAGGGATTACTATGGATTTAATGGTTGGTTTGCCTCATACTTCCAGGAGTTTTGATTCTATTTGGGTAATTGTTGATCTTCTAACTAAGTCAGCCTATTTCTTGCCGGTTCAGACTTTCTACGATGCCGAGAGGTTAGCTCAAATCTATATTCGTGAGGTTGTTCGGTTGTATAGGGTCCCAACTTCTATCATTTCAGACCATGACACTCAACTCACATCTCAGTTTTGGAGGGCTATTCAGTGAGATTTAGGTACAATGGTTTGTCTTAGTACTTCTTTCCACTCTCAGATAGATGGCCAGTCCGAGAGGACTATTCAGGTCCTGGAGGATATGCTTTGGGCATGTGTTCTTGATTTTTGAGGTTCTTGGGATCAGTTTGTGCATTTGACCAAGTTTTCATATAATAATAGTTTTCATTCGATGATCGACATGGAACCTTTCAAGGCTTTGTATGGTAGGCATTACAGATTGCCAATCTATTAGTTTTATGGTTTAGAGTATAGACCGCAGAGTATCGATTTTCTTTGAGATTCCTTAGATTGAGTCCGTGTGATTCAGGATAGACTTACAGCAGTTCAGAGTAGAATGAAGATCTACACTGATCGTAGACTTTGTGCCTTGGAGTTTAGTGTTGGTGAAATAGTTTTCCTCCTTGTGTCATCCATAAAGGGCGTGATAAGATTTGGTTGGCGGAGCAAGCTTAGCCCCAGGTTCATTGGGCCGTTTGAGATCCTCCAGAAAGTTGGTAGTGTTGCCTATCTGTTAGCCTTGCCTCCAATATTTTAAGCTATCCACCATGTATTTTATGTTTCGATGTTGCGCCAGTATGTCCCAGATGAGTCTCATGTGTTGCATTGGGATTTGGTTCAGTTGGATGAGAGTTTGTCCTTCATTGAGGAGCCGATAGCTATCTTGGCCAGATATGTTAGGAGGTTGAGATCTAGGGAGATTTTGGTTGTGAAGGTTTAGTGGAGGCATCGTCCGGTCGAGTAGGCTACTTGGGAGACCAATAGTGAGTTATGTTCTCAGTACCCCTAGTTGTTCGAGCCTTCAGGTACCTTTTCCTTCTTGACTTTCGAGGATGAAAGTCCTTTTTAGTATTGGATGAATTATGACCTTTTCGGTTCTTTCCACGTTTATGCCTTTTTTATACTGTTAGAGCCTTCCTATAGCGGCCCTAAGTTATTTATGGCTTGCTGGGACCGGTGGTTAGGTGCCCTGGTTGTTCGTTTGGTCATTTTGGCTATTTGCCTATTTTAGAGCTTAAACTTAGAATATCGTTGACTTTAGTAAACATTTTTAGATAACGTAGTCAGAATAAAATTCTGATAGTTCCATTAGCTTTGGAGCATTGAGTTTAGTCTAGTTGGACCTTTAGATGAGGCCTGAGAACTTTTGGTGTGGGTTTGGTGTCACTTCCTCTATTTTCAAGCCATTTAAAGTTGAAAGTGGAACTTGGGTCAGCTTTCGATGATCGGAGCGTCAGATTCAAAATCCTATGATTTCATCATCTCCGGAATGATGAATTTAGGTTAGGTTGGTGGTTGGCTTGAGTCTCGGTGAGCCGAGCTCATTTTAAGTGTTTTGTTGCTTGTTGGTTAGTGTTGACTTGGGTCAACATTTCTCTGAAATGACCTCTTATGGAAGTTTAATTGATTCCATTGAGTCCGAAATGTCATTTCCACTCTATTAGCATTATTGGTTTTTGAATATCAGGTCCCGATCATGCCCGGAACACCTCGTGGAATTTCCTAGTGCACTTGGTTTTTAGTAGTTGCAGGCCTTCGGTGCCAATGGAACCCAGGCAGCGTGATCGTGCTAGCCTATGGCCTACCCTTGTACGCGATGGCGCTAGACCAGTGCCGATGGAGCCCAATGCACGCGATGGTGCCTTGGGGAGGGCCTCCCTTGTGCGCGATGGCTCTGGTTTAGCGCCAATGGTGCTGACTAGTGACCAACAGCTTCTTAATCTTTCTTTTTCATTTTTCCAGCTCATTTATTTCATCTTCCACAACTCTAAACATGAAAACTCTCCCAAATTGCTCCCAACAATCCTAGTCTTGGGAATTCCTCCTAGTTGTTTGATTCCATCACTTCTTCGTCAGTTGGGTAAGTCTTCTTCCTCCCCCAAGGTTCCTCTTTTCCTAAAAACCTCCATTGTTGTGACTCTTAGGAGCTTGTGATATTCATTGTAGAATCAGTCCCTCGGTGATTGCATGTTCGTGGCTCTTTATGGAATTCACTTCTTTGGCAAATTTCGCCCGTTTTGGTAAGCATTCTTGCTTAATTTTCATTTTCATCCTTGATTTCCATTCTATAAATCCTCTTTTGAGCGGGATGTTTGTTGCCCATCCCTTGGCCAAAATTGCTCAATTTTGTAGCATATCTTCCTGACATTGTTATGGTCATCGTGCTTCCTTTCATTTTGGGTTTCAAGTTATGGGCCCTGCGGGACCGCTTTTGACCCAAATTTCAAACCGGCTATTACTATAGAAATATGGGTGTCATCAGTATCGTTTTAATGCATTTTTTGTGTTTTTGATAGTTTGATTATCATTCAAAGTTTCTCGGAGCAGTTTAGCCTCGGATATCATCATTCCTGCAGCTTGTCATTGGACGACAGGTAGGTTATGGTCCAAACTCGCTAGACTTTGTATATATCAGATAAAATTGTACTAATTGGCATCCTTGGGTTGGGATTTCTAGCTTGGAACCACAGACCTTGACTGGTTTTCCATGTTCGCCTCATTTATTTCCTCCATTGTGTGTAGTATTCCTCGTAGTTTGATATTATCACCCTTGTGGTATTGTGTGGCTTTGTTTGACTCTGGACCATAAATGGTGGGCTATTTGGGAGTGTCAGTGAGTCCCGGACATCATTATCGTCTTATTAGGATGGCTATCTGTGCTATAGCGTGATTGGAGCATGTGCAGGGCCGATAGGTTGATTGTGATCTGCTGGGCGGCTACTTGTGTTTGATCATGTCATTTCCATGCATATAAAAAATGATTTTCACCACATCTTACTACGATTTTGGCTTTGGGTCTACCAATATTGATTTTCTAAAGTTTGCATGGCCCTGGGGGCCCGTTTTCGATGGATATGACTTGGAAATTGTTATGGTCTTGATTTGTGGATCTTCTTGGGGTAAAGGATTTAAAGTATGGTTTCTATCACAATTTTTACTACTATTGCTAGACTCAGCAGGGCCGTAGTGCTAGTTGAGTTTTCTTACTAATTTGCGATGGTATTATACTCGGTCGAACCAAGCATCAAAGATGTTTCACTACTGTTTTAGACCTAGTTATGCCCGGGCACCCTTGGTGGGGTTTTTGAGACGTTTTCCACTATTTTAGATTTGGATGTAGTCTGGGCATGCATATTTGAGACTTGAGTCTCCAGCTTGGATCCATATCTACTCCGAACGATGTTTTTGAGATTGAGTTATAGTATGGGGTCCGGGACCCCCATGGACCTTGCCAATCCAGACCAGGGGCCTTGGGATGCATATGCCAAAGAGGAGTATACGGTGGAGTAGAGGTATACGAATAGTGTCCTTCCATGGAACCTACCTTTGGGCCCGTTCAATACCGGAGGAGGTACATACAGAGTTACTTTTCCACCTAGAGATCATCATGCATCATATCATTCATTGTTTAAGGCTCCACCCTTGTTTGTTGTTTGTTGATTATACGCTCTGGTTGTATGGGTGGCCGGAGGGTTTGTTTTCACTTGTTTGCGTTCCTTCGTTGTATGGGCGGCTTGGGGACTATAGGTAGACTCTTGATACTTTATCGCGATATTATTCCCTATCATAGCTATATGTGAGGATTGGATTCTATGAGGTTGTTAGTTCGTTGACTTGAGATTGGTATGATTTAATGTGGTTATTAATTCCTATTTATGAGCATACCTACCCTTATTCTTCTTCTCTTTTCCCTTTTTATCTGAGGTTACTGGTATACCACCCACTTCTAAACTTACTATATATATTGTTATTGCGAGGCCCGTATGTGCGTCATTTTTTACTTTCACTTGTGCCTGTTGTGTATATATTCTACTTGCTAGCCTTGTATGTTTTTTTCTGCTATCTTCCCTCTGGGCTTGTTTCTGTGTACTTCTTCGTTGATTCATTCTATTCTGCATGTTATTATGCTTTTATCTTATATGTTTCCAGTCGACCTATGATACCTACTGGGTACCTTTTGCTTCACATTTGGTGCTCATACTACACTCTGCATCTTCTGGTGCAGATCCTAGTGTGAGTCATCGCCTCTAGCACGTGGGAGACTCGTGCCTGGAGATTATGGACCATCCAAGACTGAGGGTGAGCTCTTGGCGACCGGATCTTGATTTAATTAATCTTTTGTATATTTTGTACTCTTTTAGCTTCGGAGACATGATGTTTATGTATTATTTTGGACCGTTTGTACTCCTTATGTAGATCTGGCTCTTATATACCATGATACCAGGTTTTGGGTGTTGCCTTAACTTCTGTATGTTTTACATATACTCATGTTGTTACTTTTCTTCTCGTCAAACCCTTGCTTCTGTTTATTTTACATGTTCTTCCGCTTACCTATTAGATTTTAGCCCATTACTAACCATGCTGGGCTACGGGGATTGGTTCGTCTATTGGGGGTTATAGGTGTCATCATGATCGAGAAATCGGGTCGTGACAATTATGCTCACTCTCACAAAGAATTCACATGCAACATAAGATGAACAATAAGCTTTCCCTTAGTGTACAACTCCACTAATATATGAATATCAGTCTTAAGATCATGTAGGACTTTCATGGTTGTAATGTATGCTAAGGGATGGGTAGGAAGTATTCTGGACAACAATTGCGACTATCATTCATAAGCACTTTAATACATTACAAACTTTTCATTGTTCCACTCTTTTTTTAATCAACCAATTTTCAGTCTTTTACTTTTCTCAAACATAGACTTCCTTTGTTTTCCCATCTTTTTAAGCACATTCGGAGTTAGTAAGGAGTAATCAAACACATTTTTTTTCTCATTTTCACTTTTTCTACTCTCTACCAATATTATATCAGTTTTTTTTTTAAAAATTGTACCATTAGTCTTTCTAAAGGATTCAACTTCAACTCTTTCCCTTTTTCCATTCTCACTCCTCTTAACTCTTTCTTTTTTCAATTAAAGTGCATAGGAGTTTTGGATCAAACTAAAGATCAATTAAAATAAAAGGATTAAGCTCCATACGTGACTATCAAAGAATAGACTAAAGGCTCAAAGGGGATAACTAAGATCATTCATTGTGGGTAGGTAAAGCAAAGGATAAAAACAAGGCTAATCAAAGAAACTCCTATATCATCTCCTAAACACCACATTCTTCATTTTGTTTTGCAAACACACCGACAAGTTCTAGACATCAATATGAAAATATGGAATATCACAAAATCCTAACATATATGGCACATGTTTAACTCAAAAAGGATACATACAAACTCTCAATCAACCAAACAACAAGAGTACAAATTTAAGCTAAAACACAAGAGTCAAATAAAAGATCCTAGGTGTCTCAAAAGAAGTCATTCCCTTTTCACATAGCGTGCTTTCAAGTTCAAAATACAACTTGCATCATTCAGTCAATTATAGTACTTAACTAGAACACCTAACATTCAAATGGTCCTAAAAACTCTTTCTAAAAAATTAAACAAAAACTATTCTAAAAATAAAAAGGATAGTTGGTTCAAACGCATCCTTCTTAGAAAAAAACCATAAAGAAAAAACAAGGGGTGGGAGAAGTACGCTCTTCTAAATAACTAAAAAAAAAACTAAAAACTAATAAAAACTATTCTACTCTAAGGAACAAAAGGAAAAAACTTCTTTTTTTCAAATTTTCTCATATGAAGCAAGAAACTTAAAACAAATAAGGCAACTCTAAATCCTATAGTATACTTTACCCTTAAAAATATCAATGATTTGAAGATATCACACACCATACATTGTAATGACCCTTGTTGTCATTCCCACATTTTTTCTTTCTTTATACTGTTAGAGCTTGTCTATAGTGGCCCCAAGTCATTTATGACTTGTTGGGGCTGGTGGTTCAGTGATCTGGCCGTTCGTTAGGTCACTATGACCATTTTCCTATTTAGAGCTTTAACTTAGGAAATCATTGACTTCGGTCAACATTCTCAGTAAACGTGCTCATATTTAAATTTTTACTATTCCGCTAGCTCCAAAGCATGGATTTTGGTCTAGTTGGACCCTTGGCTGGGGTCTGAGAGCTTTTGGTTTGAACATATGTTGCTTTTTGTGTTCTCTGGCCAGTTGAACTTGGAAGTTTGACATTGGTCAACATTTAGAGAAGACGGCTTCAGATGGAAATTTCGTCAATTTTGTTAGCTCAAGAATGTTGACTTTGGGCTAGAGGGAGCGCTATTGTGCTAAAAGAGCGTGATCGCGCTAAAGGCCACCAGAACCAGAAAAACCAGCAACAACCAAAACTTCTACGGGGTGTTCCGAACACAATCGGAACCCGATACTCACAAACCAAATATGCTATTTGTGTGGAAACGACGTTTCAGACTCGATGGAATCGACGAAACTTCCATACGAGGTAATCTAAGAAGAATGTTGACCCAAAGTCAACACTAGCTAATGCCAACCAAACACCCGAAATGAGCCCGGCTCATCAGTACTCGAACCAACCAACTAACTAACACAAAGTTGATATTTTGGAGCTAAAGACGCTGACGGAATTTTCATCCGAGGCCGTCTTCTCTAAATGTTGACCAAAGTCAACTAAACAAGCCCAACTAGCCTGAAAGCACAGAATGATAGAGAATTCCAAGCTGAAAATCTCCCAGATCCTGACCTAAGGTCCCTCTAGACCAAAGTCCATGCTCCGGAGCTAATGGAGCTATTGGAATTTTATTTCGACCACGTTCACCAAGAGTGTTGACTAAAGTCAATGATTTCCCAAAGTTAAAAGCTCTAAAACTAGGAATAGACAAAAAGACCAAACAAACGGCTCGGGCACCGAACTACCAGTCCCAACAAGCCATAAATGACTTGAGGCCACTACAGGCAAGCTCTAATGGTACAAGAAAAGCGAACACGCATAAATGACTGAAAGGGTCATTACATCATCCACTACTAAAAAGACTTTCATCCTCGAAAGTCAGGAAAGAAGGAAAGACTAGAGATGAAAAGAAAAATGGATACAAAAGCCGCATTACTCTCTCAGACAACCCGGGTAGCCTCCTCGACTGGATGGAACCCAATAGATAAGAACCAAAGAAGGCAACACAGCCTAAACTTCTTACTAGCCAGGCTAGATTCCAAACTCAAACTCCAAAACTGCAAAGATCTGCCAACCCAAATTGAACCTCGGGAATCTCAACCGATAACCACCGACACAACACCAAACCCAGAGAAGCAAGGCAATCAACACACAGAACTCAAACCTTCGAAACCACAACCAAATTTTCCAGAAAATACAACAACTAAAACACTAACTCATGAGCCAACTGATTCCACAAAAACCCTTTATACTTAAGTTCTATAAAGGTCAAGTTGTTGTCTACTAACTTTTGCCATTCAAGATAACAACCTATAGCAGGTCCTCAAAAACTGGAGTTACTTTACCCAACTTACCATCAAGCAATGGAAGAACACTCTTGCCAACACCAAACTCGCTAAATGAACCCAATTGAGCAACCCATCTGAATCCGACTGAAGTCTGCACACAAAGATAGGAAAGGCATATATGAATACCTTGTGTTGACAAAGAAACTTCCAAACTATAGAACGAACCCAACCGTTGCACTATGCCAAGTCTGAGTCAACCGGAAGAGAATGAACTAGGGCAACCTTCCCAACAGGCCAAATTAAAACTAAGCCTCTGTAAGGAGTGCGGTGAGTCTGCCACGAATCTCGTAACCAGTGCTAAGCTCCAAACCCCAAGAAGTACCTGCTACTACTCTAAATACTTGAACACCATTCGGACTTGAACTTGCTTTATAAATCTCAACTCAGGAAGGAGCCTACCATACGATGAATATCAAGTCCGGACACCCCGTAAGCAAAGGAAAAGGTGCCTGGGGTTGAAAGTTTCCATCTAGCCATAGAAGTTTGCATATAATATCAACTCGCCCCTTTGGCTCAAATCAACCACTCTACCGGATTTGCACACCACTAACCATTTCGAAGCATATACCATACCAAACTTCTAGTCCATACTGGCTGAGTCTAACCAATACTGGAACCACACATAAAATACAATCCTTGGAGAATTAATTAAACAAGCTTCCAAACTCTCAGTAAATGAAGATGACCATAAACCTCAAAGTATCGATAGAACCAAAGAATAGGCTCGATAGTCTCAATCTATACAACCTGACCACGTACAATACATCACTGCTGGTTTTGGAACTCACGCCACTGCATCTGTCCAACCAAGAAGGAAGAAACTTCTTACCATGAAGAGCACCATTGAAATAAGGAATATCCAGCCTAAAATAGAGGTTAGCCAAGGACTAGGTACCCAAGGCCAACAGTCATATCTAAACTGAAGTAAAGAAGCTAAGTTGCCTGCACCCACTGCCTCTCGGCACTAGGATGTTGCAACCAAATAGAAACTACTACGAACCATCTGAAATAACCTGCCAATGCTTCTGTCGAACCCGCGAGTAGACTCATATGCTGCCAATGAACCCATAGGAACCAAAGTCAACTAGTCTTTAATAACAAGTTGCCAAAACAGCAGTTGCTACTGAAATCTCAAACCAATCAACGGAAACCACTGCAATCTGTATATGGACGAATAAAATCAGCAACACACAATCCCAAAGCAAACCTTCATCATCACCTCAACCGACTACTAAACACATAAGCACAAACAAGGAGTCATCTCCCTCTTTTTCAACCCAACAAAACCTTTCTGTAGCATATACTGAACCTTACAAACTCCTTTCTAAAAATAAGAACCTGGAGCCATTCCCTTAGCTCCAGAACTTAAATTGTGAAAACTCAACAAGGCAGGAGAAAATGGGTCGGATGCCCGACTCACCTAGAATGCTACGAATACATCTAAACCATGAGGCTACGATCAACACTTAGTCAAAAATGCTAAAGCCATACTCAATCATAATGCCACAAGCAAAGGCTCAACAAAAGGACTACGATTGAAATTCATTGCAACTGGAACCGGGGAAAACAATAAGACAACCCAACCAGACAAGAAACTGAGGGAGACTATGGGAACAACCCATATTCCTGCCAACCTCCTAAACCAACCAAATAAAGAGGGTTGATTCTAATAACCTAAAAACACAACCAAACCACGCTCACTAGCATAACCAACATCTCCAATCTGAAGAAAAAATCTCAACTTCGGCACAACTACCGGTAAAACTAAACCAAAACAATAACCTCTAGCCACGCTAGATAACAGCCTAGGAAATCAACCATCTAGGACCTCTCAAAAAGGAAGACTCAGCACAAGTCTACAGCCACAGTGAAACAGGAACAAACCCAACCAAAAATAGACTAACAATAACTACACATGAGCTACAACTCCGGGTAAAACACCTCACAAGGCTAACTCACCCACATCCACTACTAAAGAATAAACTACCAAGAAAATAATGCATAGATACTACAATCAGGAAATCAAACAACTAAACAAGTAGCAGGTAGGCATATAAGCAATTAAACGTCAGAAAGGATAGAATTGTAAAGCGAGCAGGACCATCACAAGTCGAAGGTAGAAAAAGCCTAACCTGGAGCAACGGTATTAGGAACCTCTAACTCTGGCTCACCAGGTGGAGTATTAAGCTGACGGGATCTAACTCTGGACTGAGTATTCAAAACTGAAGGCCCAACCATCCTGCATCGAGGACAAGCTCTATAAGGGTGACCAATCTCTCCACAATCATAACAACTAGGCTGACAGAGATACACAATCATGGGTAAATTCCTAGGAAAGTTCCCAAGCTCACCACACCGAAAATAGCCTCTACCAGATGAAGTTCGATGGTCTGCATCTCGTCTGCAATTATCATTCCTAAATTGATGACGTACCCGGCTATCAAACTTGCCACAAGGATGGCTCTTCCCTCATCCAGATTAGCATCTCCACCTGTAGGAAATAGCCTGTACAGCACAACATCCCACCAGAACTTTGTTACGAAGCTTAGTGATTGCTTCGATATCCGTCCCCTCTGAGTTAGCCAAGATTGTGAGCCATCAGTCAATGTAAATGCTAACCATGGTCTCTGCAAGTATGTGTTGGAAATCTTGTCATGAAACTCTGGCATATCAGGTGGAGGAATGTATTCAGGGCCGAAGAGGACTCTATTAATCATCTCTCGGGAGATGTTTACTTGTTTACCCCGAACTGGAATCCTGTCCTGCCTTGGTGTTGATTTAACCCCTTTTCCTTTCTCATATTTGCTCTCTAACAGTGCCAAATAGTTGGCATAGAATTACCAGACTAGTTCTAGATAATAGAATCCCGGAGGTGAGCTCATCCACTCAAGTTGGTACCTCTGAAACTGTGTCTGAAGAACTGGGTATTCTGGCAGATCCGTGGTAATAATTTGCAGTTCTTCAGTTATCGGTCCTTTGTGGCTCCTCGAAATTGTTTTGGTAAGACCGTCAAGATAGTGCTTCCGGGCACACTCAAATGCCCACCGAATCGATTCTCTATCCATAGGTGCCCTCTCTGCATTTTTGGTGGCTTCAGTACCACTTACCTCTTCCGGACTGGGGATGGAGCTACCACTTTCTTCAGATCCACTATCACTCCCCGACCTACTGCTAGATGACCGACTCTCCTCTTCATACTGGGAGACTTAGGTGTTTCTTCATTTGGATAGCCTAGTCTGGTAGGCCGAGGCTTCAACTGCTTCTTCTTCGCTACCCGATTCATCTACTAGGGTCCGAGTGGTAGCGGCTCTTTCTTTCCTCTTTTGATCTTGACCGCGAGGTGGTTGTTGTTTGGGAGCCATGTACCTGCACAAGAACAAGTTCGAACACATGAGAATAGGAAAATACCAAGCAAACGCCACTGTCTCGGAGCGACGGTTTGGGTGACGGTCAGTCACAGGGCTGACGGACCGTCACATCGGCCGTCACTCTTAGACAGTGAAACTTGTTATTGCTGATGGCTTAGCTGATGGTTCGTCACATGTGTGACAGGCCGTCATGCCAACCGTCAGACTGAGACAGCATCAACCGTGGATATTTTAATCTCTTTGAGGCTTTTCCTCGAACACTTTGTGTTCTATTAGTGGTTTTCCCATTCTTTTTGGGATTTGGTTTCACAAAGTCACCACACATCATATATTTAATCCCATGGTTTACTCAATACTTCACCCATGTCAAATTTACCATTTCAAACAACAACAACACCCATACCCAACAACATTCACATCATCACTATTCCACAAATATACAAAACCAATGATTTCCTCCTTTTATTTCGTCATAATACTAATCAATAATTCAAACGAAGAAGAGTTTAGAATAATACCTTAGATTTGTTAGTGACAAGAAAACTTCTATTCCTTTTTGATTTACACTAACCGATGGACAACACTATTCTTCGACGGGAAATTACTGGTTCTTGCGTTTTGGACGACTAGCAAAAAAAGGATAATGGGGATGTGGGATTTTCTTGGGGAAGAGAGGATTTTGATTTCAATGGAGGGTTGGAGTTTGAGAATTGAATAGGAGTGGGAATATGAAGAAGATTAAGTAAGATAAAGGAAAGTGAAGGAACCGTTTTAATATATTTAAACGGGTTTAGGTGCGTAGCGGGTCGGGTTGGTTTTGGGTCGGGGCGGTACCAATCTTTAAAAGAAAAAATACTTACCTGATGTGGTGACCCTTGTGACGGTCCGTCAACCACCTGGCGGCCTATCACTTGGTGCATCTTGCATAAACAGTGACCCCCTGGTTGAGTGCCTTGGTGACGGCCTGGAATGACGGTCTACCAAAGTTGTGACGGTCCGTCACTCTCACCGTCACCACCAAATAGTGGCGATAAATATTTTCTCAACTATGACGGTTTGTGTGGTGGTCCGTCACTCAGTTGACGACCCACCAAAAGGACCCGTCACCCGTTGACAGAACACACTGTTATTTCCACCTTTTTGTTCCTGCACACTCAACGCACAAATTAACCAATTCTAATAAAACAAATTTTCCTAAGATCATAGTACAACAACAATTCATGGGTTGCCTCCCATACAGCGCCTGATTTAACGTCGCGGCACGATGCGGGTATCTTGATTACTCAGACTTCATCAAGATACATCAGAGAAAGACTATGTACCTCTTCCGGGAGGCCCAGATATTGCTTCACCCTTTGCCCATTGGCTTTGAACAACTCACCATCCGTATTTTCTTATTCAACCACGCCGGATGGAAACACTTGATGTACTTTGAATGGCCCGGACCATTTGGATTTGAGTTTTCCGGGAAATAATTTGAACCTAGAGTTGAACAACAATACCAAGTCCCCAAATTTGAACTCCCTTTTCTCAATTCTTCTGTCATGGTATAGCTTCCTTCGTTCCTTGTAGAGAGCGGATCTCTCATATGCTCGCAATCGGAACTCATCCATCTCATTCAATTGTTCCAACCTTAGTTCCGATGCATCTTTCCAACTGAGATTTAACTTTTTGAGCGCCCAAAGGGCTTTGTGCTCAAGTTCCACGGGCAAGTGACAAGCTTTACAAAAAACAAATTGGTAAGGAGACATACCTATTGGCTCTTTAAATGCTATTTGGTATGCCCAGAGTGCGTCATCCAGCTTCCTTGCCCAGTCTCGCTGGTTCACATTCACAGACTTTGCCAATATCTCTTTAATTTCACGGTTCGACACTTTGACTTGCCCACTTGTTTGGGGGTGATAAGGTGTGGCTACTTTGTGTTGCTTCACCCCATAGTTTGCTAGAGCAGCCCGGAACACCTTATTGAAAAAATGTGACCCTCCATCACTTATGATTGTGCGAGGGGTGCCAAACCAAGCAAAGATGTTTCATTTTAGAAAAGCCACCACACTTTTCCCTTCGTTATCGGCCAAAGCAACCGCCTCTACCCACTTTGAAACATAATCCACCGCTACCAAGATGTAACGGTTCCCATAAGAACTGTCAAAAGGGCCCATGAAATCTATCCCCCATACGTCCAACAACTCAACCTCCAAAATAGTGGACATTGGCAACTCTTGTCGACGAGAGATTGCTCCTGTTCGTTGGCATTGATCACAGAATTTGGCAAATTCATATGAATTTTTCTGAATTGTCGGCCAATAATAACCACACTGTAAGATTTTTTGGGCAGTTCGATTACCTGCATGATTCCCTCCAACTGGGGACGAATGACAAGCTTGCAAGATGCTTCTCATTTCCACTTTCGGTACACATCTCCTTACTATGTTGTCAGCACACAACCCGAATAAATACGGCTCATCCCAGAAAACCTTACTTGCATCATGGAGGAATTTCTTCCTCTGGTGGAAGTTCAAATCTTTCGGGATCATGTCACTCACCACATAATTTGTGAAATTGGTGTACCAAGGCACCCTATCAAGTGACGCGACCAACACCTGCTCATCCGGAAATGCATCCTCAATCTCCAGTTCATCTACTACTTTCTCTTCCCTCTCAAGCCTGGACAGATGATCCGCCACCTGGTTTTCACAACCTTTCCGATCTTTGACTTCAAAGTCAAATTCCTGCAATAATAACACCCATCGGATTAGTCGAGGCTTTGCATCCTTCTTGGTCATTAAATACCTTAAGGTTGCATGATCTGTGTTCACCACCACTTTTGTACCAAGTAAGTACGCTCCGAATTTCTCAAAAGCGTATACAACAGCTAGTAGCTCATGTTCTGTCACTGTGTAGTTCTTTTGCGCCCCATTCAATGCCTTACTAGCATAATAAATGGGGTGAAAAAGTTTGTCTCGCTTCTATCCCAGAACAGCTCCAAGTGCAACACCACTTGCATCGCACATTACTTCAAACGGTTTGGACCAATCCGGGGCAATTATAATAGGAGCAGCCACTAACTTTTCTTTCAGGCACTCAAACGCCTTCAAACACTCAGCATCAAATACAAACTTAGTCTCTTTTTCAAGCAACCTGCACAAAGGGTTAGCAATCTTAGAGAAATCTTTAATGAATCTTTGGTAGAATCCGGCATGACCAAGAAAGCTCCTCACACCCTTTACTGAGATGGGTGGAGGTAGTTTCTCGATGACTTCTATCTTGGCTCTATCCACCTCTAGACCTCTCATAGATATCTTGTGCCCTAATACAATGCCTTCCTTCACCATGAAATGGCATTTCTCCCAATTCAGCACGAGGTTTGACTCTTCACACCTTTGCAATGCTTGACCCAGATTAGTCAAGCAATCATCAAATGCATCACCCACCACAGAGAAGTCATCCATGAAGACTTCCAATGTGTTCTCCACTATATCAGAAAAGATAGACATCATGCATCTTTGGAATGTTACAGGGGCATTGCAAAGACCAAAGGGCATGCGCCTAAAAGCAAATGTACCATAGGGGCAGGTGAAAGTGGTCTTCTCCTGATCTTCCAGGGTGATAGATATTTGGTTGTACCCCGAATATCCATACAAAAAGCAGTACCAACCCCTGCCAGCTAATCTATCCAGCATCTGATCCATTAAGGGCATGGGGAAATGATCACGGAGAGTCCAGGAGTTGAGCTTCCGGTAATCCATACAGACTCACCACCCCATGACAGGTCTTAATGGAATCAGCTCATGTTTTTCATTAGCTACCACAGACATTCCTCCCTTTTTAGGAACACATTGTACTGGGCTTACCCATTTGCTATCAGAAATTGGGTAAACAACTCCAGCATCGAGCCATTTGATGATTTCTTTCTTTACCACCTCTTGCATTGGCGGATTCAGTCTCCGCTGGTGCTCGATGGTGGGAGTGCAATCTTCTTCTAACTGTATCTTATGAGTACAAATACCTGGCGGGATGCCAATAATATCCGCAATGGTCCAGCCGATTGCTCTCTTGTGTCTCCTCAGTATGGACAATAAAGCTTCCACTTGTGTTTCCACAAGGTCTATTGCAATGATCACATGTAAGGTATCTCTATCACCTAAAAATGCATACCTCAGATGGCCTGGCAACTCTTTCAACTCTAACACCGATGCCTCCTCAATAGAAGGCTTTGCAAGAGGTGTCGGCCTGTTCTTCAAGTGAAGATCCAATTTCTTTGGGGCGTAAAAATATGACCCTATTCCAACCACAGCATTTACAATTTCTTAATAATGTTCGATGTCATCATCATCAAAGTTCATCATAACCGCTGCCAATGTCTCTATAACAAATCTCTCTTAAATAGAAACAATCACATCAAATTCGGCAACAACATTAATAACCAAGAAGACATTCATGTCCCTCGGTTGCCTCATTAACTTGTACATATTAAACTTCACTATTTCATCGTTCAACCTGAAAGTCAAATCGTTGCTCTCCATATCTACTAATACTCTTCCGGTTGCCAAAAAGGGTCATCCCAAAATAATAGGGACTTCAAAGTCCACTTCGCAGTCCAAAATCATGAAGTCTGCCCGAAAGATGAACTTCCCCACCTTCACAAGCACATTGTACAAAATACCCACCGGCCGTTTAACCGATTTATCAGCCATCAACAATATCATAGTCATCGGTTTGGGGGCTCCTAAGCCGAACTGCCGGTAGATAGCTAACGGCATCAAGTTTATGCAAGCCCCCAAGTCACAAAGAGCCTTTGCAAAGTTAAACTCCCCGATGGTGCAAGGAATAATGAATGCACCCGGGTCTTCTTTCTTTTGGACTAGCGACCTTGATGAAATGGCGTTACAATGGTGGAAGTTGTCTTCTAATTCAAATCTTACCGACCTCTTCTTTGTGATCAAGTCCTTCATGAACTTTGCATAACCGGGCATTTCTTCAAGCGCATCCACCAGAGGGATATTCACAGAGATCTACTTGAGCATGGTGATAAACTTGTGGAATTTCCTATCTTCCACCTTCTTTTTGATCCTCTGAGGGAAAGGAGGAGGAGGCTTTGGCATTTTTTTGGATGTTTTTCAACTTCCTTGCTATTCTCCATGAGCAATTTAGAATCATCATCTACCAAAGTGGGTTTTTCAACCTGAACACCCACACCCTCATCACTCACCTTTTCATCATCAATGAGCTCATCTTCGTCAATAACATTATCTTTCTGCTTTTGAATTATCGGATGTGCTTCCGATAATGTCTTACCACTTCTGGTGATCCCGTCATTTCTCAGGTTTTGAATGGTGTCACTCGGCAATGTACCAGCTTTCCTTTGATTTAGAGACGCCGAGACTTGACTCATTTGTTGCTCTAGCTGCTTGATTGAGGTGGAATGAGAATCCACCAACTGACTCATTGATGATAATTCAGATTTCATTTCCTTGACTCCGGAGTCAGTAGATTCCACCTTCAACAACATCTTCGCCATCATATTCTCTAATTTAGACGTCCCTGTCTCATTGCTAGCTCTTTCTCGATTACTACGTGATACGTACAACCTACCTCTATCAGTTTTATTTTTATAGTTCCCCTGATCACGATCTCTGTAGCCAGCTTTTTCATAGTAGTTGTCCTTCTGATAGTTTCGACCTTGGTTTCCCTGGCCATTGGCCTGGAAACCCCTCAAATAATTAGCCTCCTCATCAGATTCAAACTCTGTTGCTCTACCTTGGGAACCCACAGCTTTCACTTTCTCCATATCTCCTGACAGCAAATGTTTTGTCAGTAGGTCCATTTGCGTTTTCAGATGGGCCATATCTTGATCCCGCTCTTCCTCGTTCCTGCGTTGTTCCGCTGACATACCAACTACATAAGTGCTACCAGCCACCTCTGTATCCTGTGTATGCCAGTCCCTGTTGGTTTTAGTGAGCCGGTCCAAAATAATTGTGGCATCGGTAAAGGTAAGACCTATAAATGCTCCACCTGCTACATTATCCAGTGTCGTCTTGGTAGCCAAATTCAGTGCCCTGTAGAATGTCAGCATTAGGAAATTTTCGATCAACTGATGGTTTGGGCATTGTGTTAGCTTCTTCTTAAACCGCAACCAAGTCTCATGTAAAGCCTCATGAGGTTGTTGTCTAAAGTTGCTAATTTCATCCCTCAAATGTATCATCCTGGAGGGAGGAAAGAACCTTTCTAGGAAAGCTCCTTTCAACTCTCCCCAGGTTGTGATAGAGTCGGGGGTTATCTCTGTCAACCATAATGTTGCCTCATCAGACAGAGACAACGGAAACAACCTGAGACTGATCGCTATCTGACTTACTCCAGGCAATTCGAATGACTTGCAGATAGCCACAAAATTCATCAGGTGTCGGTTTGGATCATCACCAGCAACACCACGGAACAGTCCCTTTAAGTTCAACAGCTGAATCATCGTGCTAGTAATATTGATCTTTGCTCTAGGCGATAGCGGAGGGAGAATAATGGCGCCCGTAGCACCAACTCCATCCAAGTCGATATCCTCATCATCATCTAAAGCATACTCCCTTGGTTGATGTCGACCTCTACGTCGTTGTTGTGGCCTCTGATGGGCTGGAGCATGGTTGTTAACAATATCAGCTGGTCTGCCCTCACTCACTAATGCCTCTTCCTCCAGCCTAACATCATCCTCAATATCATCAGCATTCAAATGTTGTTGGGCTCGCAGAGCTGCAGTGAGTCTCGCTGCCTCTTGTTGTTGTGCATTCATGGTTTGCCTTAACGTTCTAGCAAGCTCGGGATCGTAAGGTAATGTTGATTCACCCGAGAGACGGGTACTTGGCATGCACAACTATGTACCTTGTAACAAACAAAAACAACAAATAAAAGTAGAAATAGGAAATATGACTAAGAGTCAAATAAACACACCGGACTTAATGAACGATCGTATTCGCCGACAATGGCGCCAAAATTTGATACGCCCAAATTACACTTCAACTAAGAAGCGCAAGCGGTCGTCGTCAAATATAGAACCCAACCAAGGTTGGGTTCGATCCCACAGGGAATAAAGTGTAAATTAAGTCGTTAGCAATTAGTTGACTAGTAATCGATAGTTTCCGGTAATTTGGGGGAGGTTTTAAATGTCAAATTTACACAAGTTAACTAACAAGCAACAAATTTTCAAGAGTTTATAATCAATGCGAGAATGAACTAGGGAAGTGTTCACCATGGCGTCATAGCAATTTTGACTCAAAGCTTAACCGGGTTCTTTCTATATGTATATCACGATGTGATTGAATTAATGGTATCATCTGAATGTTTCTCAACCAAATAGACGAATTTTCTTTTCAATTCTCTCAAACTTGAAAAGGTGAAATTTCTTATTTCAATCCTAAACATCAAGTAGATTAATCTAGTTACAGCATTAATCATAAGACGAGAATTGGTAGTCTCGAATCCTCGTATTTAATCAAATTTCCCGATTTTAATCTCTTTGTTCAAGCAAATCAAACCTAGGTATGTTCTAATGTTTGCAACCACTATAAAACATAAATAACGAATGATTAACAACGTGACAACATATAAATTGAACCCTAAGCTACCCGAAATCTATATTGTTACTTTTGCCATGGCTCGCACAACCCTAGTTGTGGGAAATTAGCCACTCATGCTAGCAGAGAAAAATAAGATGAAAGTATTTATGATATAAATAAGAGGTTCTTACGATATATGAACACAAGCTTCAATTTATCCAAGAACGAAAGCCAAAATCCAAAGAACAATGGAAGAAGAAGAAGAAAATATGTTCGTGTCATGTTTTCTCCTCCCAAACTCGTCCAAAAAGTCTGACAAAATATTAGTTAATGAATAAATAAAATAACCCTAACACTACGTATTTATAGCAGTCCAGGAAATAAAGTCCAAAAATAGAAATTTCGAAATCCCGCTTTGCCTTGACGAGTTGTCTGACTGACCGTCATGCATGTGACTGGCCGTCACTCCAACCGTCGCCACTATCTAATGCATGATCTCCATTAGCTCTAACTTGATGGATTTCCTGATGGTTCATCAGCCTATTGATGGACCGTCACTTAAACCGTCGCCACTATCCAGTGATTCAGTGCCTGGCTGTCTCATCCTGACGGCTTGGCTGACGGTCAGTCACAGGTGTGACGGCTCTTCAGACCAACCGTCACCCATATCCAGTGCCTCCTCTAGCTGCTGCCAGCTTTGGTGGCTCCCCTGACAGCAGTCACCTGTGTGACGAGCCGCCAGGCCCTCCGTCATGCCTAACCAGTGTTACCTAGATTGAGTATTTTTCACTCCCTTTCTATCCTTGTCTCCATTTCCTGCAAATACAACATAAAAACATCAAAAACCACAAAGGTTGCTTAAAAACTTGCGAGTATTCTTAGTTAAAGGCGTCAAATATGCCATAGAATACCGGCACATCACATACTCATCATGTTTTAAACTATTTATTATGTTCATGCATCGCTCACATACTCGGTACATCCTATAGTACTGAAAATCAGCAGGCTCCTGCCCCCGTTCATCCTTAAGGTGGGGTAGTGGCCCAAGTTCGTGACTTTGTCCGGATGAACCCATCCAAATTCTAGGGTTCGAAAGTGAGTGAGGACCCGCTCAACTCTATTGATAAAGTGAAGAAGATCTTCGAGGTAATACAAGTAGTTGGGGTTGATTGTGTTGAGCTTGCATCCTATCAACTCAAGGATGTAGCTCATATTTAGTTCACGCAATTGAAGGAGGCTAGGGTGAGGGATGCGGTCCCCATGACTTGAGAGTATTTTGAGAGGGCCTTCCTTGATAGGTTCTTTCCATGAGAGTTGAGGCAAGCAAAGGTAGAGGAATTTGTAAACTTGATATAGGGGTCGATGTCGGTTCAAGAGTATAGTCTGAAGTTCACTCAGTTATCTAGGTATTTTCCCTCCATGGTAGAGGACCTGCATGATCAAATGAGCAAGTTTATATATGAAGTTTTTGATGCTGTGAATAAAGAATGTAGGTCTGCATTATTGTTGAGTGACATGAACATTTCCCAACTTATGACTCAAGCCTATCAGATCAAGGGTGATAAGCTCAGGGAGATAGAAAGGGAGAACAAAAGAGCTAGATCTGAGGGTTCGAGATTTAACCATCATAGGTCCAGAGGTGGACATCGCTCCTCATTCCAGAAGAAGTCATCAGGCCCTGTTCATTCTTCTGCTACTGCTCTTACCCAGGCCCAGAGGCCTCGTCATGATCAGGGTGGTAAAGGATCTGGTTCCTATTCCAGTCTCAAGGTAGTATTACTATGGGATCTTTCTACCCATCTTGTGTTAAGTGTGGGAAGAATTACCCCGATGAGTGTTTGGCTAGTAGAGAGGGTTGTTTTGGGTATGGTCAGACTGGGCACCGTATCATAGATTGCCCTTCAGCTAGGAAGGGACAGGGAGGTAGGACTCAGCCTACCCTAGCAGTTTTAGGAGGTAGACCAGCCCAATAGGGCGCAGCTTCTAATTTTGGTGGTCAGCGCCAGAACTGTCTCTATGTTATATCCTCCCGTCAGGATCAGGAGAGTTCCCTAGGTGTGATCACTGGTATGTTGAAAGTCTTCTCTTTTGATGTATATGCTTTGTTGGATCCCGGTGCTTCCTTATCTTTTGTGACCCCTTATATAGCATGCAAATTTAAAGTATGTCCTGAATTGCTTTTAGAACCCTTTTGTGTTTCTACTCCTGTTGGTGAGTCAGTCTTAGACAAAAGAATCTACCAAAATTTCCCTATCTCAGTCTTTCATTGAGTCACTTAAGCGGATCTAGTAGAGTTGGAGATGTCTGATTTTGATGTCATTCTTGGTATGGATTGGTTGTATGCATATTATGCTTCTGTTGATTGTCATACTCGGGTTGTTAGTTTCAAGTTTCCTAATGAACCCGTTTTAGAATGGCAAGGTAGTCACCCTTCCTCGAAAGGTCATTTCTTATCTTATCTTAAGGCTAGGAAGATGATTTTAAAGGGGTATGTTTATAACATTGTGCAGGTTATGGACACAGAGTCCGAAACCCCATACCTTCAGTCTGTTCCTATTGTGAATGAATTCCCAGAAGTGTTTCCTTATGATTTTCCCGGAGTCTCTCCCGAGCAGGAGATAGACTTTAGGATAGATCTACTTCTAGATACGAATCCTATCTCTATTCATCCATATAGAATGGCTCCCGTGGAACTTAAAGAGTTGAAAGATCAGTTGAAGGATCTTCTTGATAAAGGTTTCATCAGGCCTAGCATTTCTCCATGGGGTGCCTCAGTTTTGTTTGTTCGAAAGAACGATGGTTCTCTTATAATGTGTATTGATTATCGTCAGTTGAACAAGGTCACAATCAAGAATAAGTATCCCATTCCTAGGATTGATGACTTGTTCAATCAGCTGCAAGGTGCTAAATTCTTCTCCAAAATTGACCTTAGATCCGGTTATCATCAGCTTTGTGTTAGAGAGTGTGATATCCCAAAGACAACCTTCAGAACTCGTTATGGTCATTATGAATTTGTTGTGATGTCTTTTGGTCTAACAAATTCTCCTGCAGCTTTTATGGATTTGATGAACTGTGTGTTCAAGTAGTATTTGGATATATTTATGATTGTTTTCATTGATGATATCCTCATCTACTATTGGAGTGAGGAGGAGCATGCAGACCATATGAGGGTTATGTTGCAAACTCTCAAGGATAGATAGTTGTTTGCTAAGTTTAACAATTGTGATTTTTGGATGCAGTCTGTTATTTTTCTGGGTCATATTGTGACTAAAGATGGTATTCAGGTGGATTCTCAAAAGATAGAGGCAGTAAAAAACTGGCCTAGACCTACTTCCCCGTCTAATATTAGGAGCTTTTTGGGTTTGGCTGGTTAGTACAGAATGTTTGTGGAAGGATTTTCTTCCATTGCTGCCCCTTTAACTTGATTGACCTAGAAGAAGGTAAAATTTCAGTGGTCTGACCTGTGTGAGAAGAACTTTCAAAAATTGAAGACTAGATTGACCACAACTCCAGTGTTAGCTCTACCTGAGGGCTTAGATGACTTTATTATGTATTGTGATGCTTCTAGGATTGGTTTGGGTTGTGTTTTGATAAAGCGTGGTAAGATGATTGCTTATGCTTCGAGATAGCTTAAGACTCATGAGAAGAACTATCCTACTCATGATCTTGAGTTGGCAGCCATGGTCTTTGCTTTGATGATTTGGAGACACTACTTGTATGGTGTGCATGTGAATGTATTCATCGATCATAAGAGTCTTCAGTATGTGTTCACTAAAAAGGAATTGAATTTGTGACAAAGGAGATGGCTTGAGCTTCTTATGGATTATGATATGAGTGTACTTTACCATCCGGGTAAGGCCAATGTCGTGGCAGATGCTTTGAGTAGATTGTCCCTGGGAAGTGTGTCTTCCGTTGATGATGGGAGAAAGGAATTGGTTAAGGAGGTTCATAGGCTAGCTCGATTGGGAGTTTGCCTTATGGACTCGACAGAAGGTGGTGTGATTGTACAAAATAATGTTGAATCATCTTTTTTAGCTGAGGTGAAGGCAAAGCAAGACGAGGATCCCATTCTACTTCAGCTTAAGGGTGAAGTTCATCAGCAGCGGGTGGAGGTTTTCTCCCAGGGGGAGATGGTGTGCTTCGTTACCAGGGTCATTTATGTGTGCCAAATGTAGATGGGTTGAGACAACAGATTCTTACTGAGGCTCACAGTTCTAGATATTCCACTCATCTGGGTGCTACTAAGATGTACCGTGATCTACGGGAAGTCTTTTGGTGGAATGGTATGAAGAGGGACATAGCTAGGTTTGTGGATAAGTTTCCCAACTGTCAGTAAGTAAAGGTGGAGCATCAAAGGTCGGGTGGCATGATTCAAGATATTGACCTTACCACTTGGAAAGGGGAAGCAATCAATATGGACTTTATTACTGGTTTGCCTCATACTCGAAGGCAACATGATTCATTTGAGTGATTGTCGACCTGATGACCAAGTCATCCCACTTATTGGGTGTTAAGACTACTGATTCAGCAGACGACTATGCCAGACTCTTCATCCGAGAGATAGTTCGATTGCATGGTGTCCCCTTGTTCATCATTTCTAATAGAGGTCCCCAGTTTACATCTCAGTTTTGGAGATCGTTTCAGAAAGGTCTCGGTACTCAGGTGAAGCTTAGCACAGCTTTTCACCCTCACAGAGACGGTCAGGCAAAGCGCACTATTCAGACTTTGGAGGATATGTTGAGAGCATGTGTGATTGACTTCAAGGGTAATTGGGATGATCACTTACCTCTTACCGAGTTTGCCTACAACAACAGCTTTCACTCTAGCATCTAGATGGCTCCATATGAGGCACTTTATGGCCAGAGGTACAAATCTTCTATTAGTTGGTTTGAGGTAGGTGAGACAGCCTTGATCAGTCCGGATTCGGTTCATGAGACTATAGAGAAGGTTCAGCTTATTAGGGAAAGATTGAAGACCGCTCAGAGTTGACATAAATCTTATGCAGATGTGAGGAGAATGGAGTTGGAATTTGAGGTTGAGGATTAGGTTTTCCTTAAGGTGTCACCCATGAAGGGTGTGATAAGGTTTGGCAAGAAAGGAAAGCTTAGTCCCCATTTTGTATGTTCTTATCGAATTCTGAGGAAGGTTGTTAAGGTTGTTTATGAGTTGGATTTTCTACCAGGGGTAGAAGTGGTTCACCCCATTTTCCATGTTTCCTTGTTGAAGAAGTGTGTTGGTGATCCGAGCTTGATTATCCCTTTGGAGGACGTCGGTGTGAAGGATAGTCTCACCCATGAGGAGGTTCTTGTGGAGATCCTTGATCCTCAAATTAAGAGGTTGAGGAAAAAAGAAGTCACTTCAGTAAAGGTTCTTTGGAAAAATCAGCTTGTTGAAGGAGCTACTTGGGAAGCAGAAGAGGCCATGAAGGCCAAATATCCTCATCTCTTTCCTTCCGATTCAGTTTCAGCTTAAGGTACTAGTTTCCTCATTAGTATGTACCTCCGATTCTATCCCATCAGTTCCTTTCATGATTCTAGCATTCATCCATGTTTTACGAAGTTAGTTTATCATGTTTTCAAGTTGAAAAGTTCAGTTTTTATGTTTACTCTTTGATTTCCATGTTCTGTTGCTGGTTGGGCTATTTTCTCTGAAGTTTTCCCTTTTTTAGTCTTCATTCGAGGACGAATGATCCCAAGGGGGAGATATTGTAACACCCCGGAAATAGACCAATCTTTTAAACTAAAGACTTGCAGGAATTTTTGAACTTCCGGGAATCACGGGTCAAGGCCACGAGCCGTGGGTAGTTCTATGAGTCAGGGAAGCTACTCGTGATTCCTGTTCTGTAGACCATCCTCAAGTCTGAGAACCACGAGTCAATTTCACGACTCGTGAAGGTTTCCACGGGTCATGGAACCAAATCGTGGAACTCAGACAGAGAGTGGTCAAGTCCCCTGATTTCCACGACTTAGTTCTACGACTCGTGGAAGCTTCCACGAGTCATCTTGTTGAGTCGTAGAAAACCTTCAGCAGCCTGAAATCTTGGGCAGTTTCCACGAGAAGGAACCACGGGTCGTGGTTGGGTCTAAAAGTCGTAGACTCCACACGTGGAACCTGAAGCCAACCTTTTTTTAACAGTTTTTCTAAATTAAGTCTGGGGGTATTTTAGTCATTACCTACCCTTTTAACTCCTAAGTGAGGTCATTTTTACTATATCAAGAAGGGTTTTCACCCTTATCATCCTAAGTCTCTTCTAAATCCTTCATTCACCTCCCAAAAAGGAAAACAATTCCCCCAAGATCAAGGTCTCAAGCTTCAGGTTCAAGTCTCCTAAGTCTTTCCAATTCAAGTGGGTTAGCTCCAATCAAGGTATGTGGGTATTCAACAATGGGTTCCTTTCACCTTTGTGCCCGAAACTCCCAATTCTTACCTTGAATTATGAACTTGTGAAATTAGGGTTTTGACTAAAATTGGGGAAAACTTGTGGAATCAGTTTCTATGCATCAATTCATGGTTTCTTATGGTTTATCTATGATTTTATTAAGATTCCTTAATTGGTTTCAAAATCCCATGTATTAAAGTTGGATTCTAGCATGATTCCATTGAATTGCATGATTTTAAGTGAAAGTTTACATGTTTAGATAATATGAATTTTATGAAATTGCATGCCTACCTATTCAAGTATTAATTTAGAAAGGAAAAGTATATTTTGAGTTATGGCTATGCACATTCTTTAGATGTATGATTTTGAATTGCATGACATCGGATATGCCCTATTGCTTTTCAAATAGTTTTAACATTAGATATGTCACCAGTTATGAACAGTTTTGACATCAAATATGTCACCAGTTATGAAGAGTTTTGGCATCAGATATGCCCGAGTATTATATGAGCTATATGTATATGTTTTGGGAGTAGTATTTAGCACCGAGTTGGACCGGGTGAGAGTAGTCTTAGTCCCAGAACTACGTGCCCCAGTAGGCTTGCAAGTCCCCTATGTTGGGTATCAGTTTTTAGTGATCATGCCACAGTCATGCCTTTATACCCTGGAAAGGTATATTGAGTCCTCTCGATGGGGCTTATACATCGTATTCCATGTAGCTCACATGGTCTATGTCGGTTAGAGAACCTCCTATAGAAATAGTTTATGCTTTAAAAGTGTACTTGACTCTTATTCAGATTTCAGACTCTTTTTTATCATCATGTTTTAAGCTTATGGTGTTTCATAGAGTCATTTGCGTCCAGTTTTACCTTTAAAGTATGATTTTGATTGCTAAAGCATACTCAGCATGTTTTAAACTATTTATCATGTTCATGCATCTCTCACATACTTGGTACATCCTAAGTACTGATGCATATCTTGCGCTGCATCCTTTGATGATGCAGATTCAGGTGTACCTTCTCAAATTCGTGGCTAGAGTTTCTCGGCCACTCCTAGACAGTTGTTGGTGAGTCCTCTTAGGTCGAGGACTAGTTATGTTTCAAGGTTTGTTAGCTTTTCATTTCCGTACTTCGAGTTAGCTAGGGTCTTGTCCTAGAAACTCTTTATGTCATGAGTAGAGACTTTTCAGACATAGACAGTATTCGAGTCCTCTTATGGATCTTGTATTCCTATTTGACTTGATTCTACATGTATGTTATTTCGACTTTATCTATTATGCTTCCGCTTATCTTTTGTTGTGCTTGAGAATGCTATGACCAAGGGTTAGCTTGGGATCCTTGTGGTCCTAAGTTTCGTGTTACGTCTAGGGGGTAACCTCGAGGCGTGACAATGACACCGATGAACCTAGAGCTCTGATACCAAGCTGTCACGACCCAATTTCTCAGGTCATGATGGCACCTAAAACCCCCAGTAGGCGAACAAATCCCCGCAGCCCAGAACGGTTAGTAATAGGCTACTACCTAACAAAAATGCACAATAAGCAGAAATAAGCGGAAGCAGAATGTAATGATAGACAATGCGGAAGCAAATAACTAGAATATATACATAAAGAAAACTACACCAATCCCAAGACTTGGTATCGACAGTACAGAAGCTCCTAATAGAGTACAAGTGCTAGAAGTAACAAAATGATAAGTACAACTGTCTCCGAATCTAGATACAAGAGTAACAGTACAACAGATGAGTTGTACACAACCTCTGAACGTCAGGAGCTCACCCTGGTGTCGAATCTCCAAGAAGCTACATGAGTCTCCAACGCGATCAACAGTGAAAGCTCAACTAATATCTGCACCAAGAAGTGCAGTAGTATAGTATGAGCACTAAAACAATGGGTACTCAGTAGGCATCATCGGCCGACTGAGCGCATATAAGATATAAAAACAGTAACAAGCAGAATACAAAAAAGCAGTCACAAAAGCAAAGAAGAAGCACAAGGAAACTAGCACATGAGTAACCAACCAAATATTTCAAGTAGAATATGCTAGCACAGAAGGTATACATACACAGAAGCACATGTGTAAAAAGGAAGGAAGGGACCACCTTGGATCCTTGCAACAACAGTATATATAAAGAGAATTCAAAGAGATGGGCAGTTACCGATAACCTCAAAATACGAAAAGAAGGGAAGCAAACCAAAAATAAGGTAAGAAATCTCATACCAATAGAAACAAGCCTAAGGTACCAAATACTAAGATAGAACAGCCGCAAACAACTCACCAGTCAAGCCTAAGATGGAATAACTAATCCAATGCATTCAAAACTACTACTTACGCTAGGATGAAATAGGAATCAGGAACCCCACAACCCGCTCAGGAGACCGCACAACAGTGCCTCAATAATACATGACTCACTAGTCCCTCAATACTCGAAGTCCAATAATCTGAGCCTCAACAGGCTAACCATCACTAATCCTCCAAGAACCGAATTCCAAGAAAAGCTCTATATAAATACAGGGGTAAATATAATCTACCTACAGTCCCAATGGCCGCCCATACAACCAAGGAACGCAATCAAGTGAAAACAAACCCTCCGACCACCCATACAACTGGAGCGCACACTGAACACACAACAAACAAGGGTGGAATCCGAGTGAAATATGCATGATCATGATATGAATGCACCTCTTCCTAGCACTTTGGTAGGAGGACCCATGGTGGGACGTGCCCTCTATACCTTATCGTACACCGTATACCCCTCCTCCGGCGCACCCAGCTCCTAGCTAGGCCCCGGAATGGAGGGCCCATAGAGGTCCCTGACCACATATAGTAACGGATGCAAAATCTCTAACATGTCATCTAAAAACAAGTTCGGGTTCAAGCAAGTGGCTAAATCTCGAGTATGCATGCCCGGGATTGAACCGAGTCTAAAGCAGTAGTAGTAATCTCAAAAGACCCTCTCAAAGGGTGCCCGTGGTATACTCGGATCTAAATCAATAATAAAAGTCTCAACAACCCTCTCGAAGGGTGCCCTGAGCGTATCTGGGTCTAAATCCGTAAGAAAATTAGGTGTAGTACTCTGCCCGACAAAGCCTAGTATCAGTAGAAAATCAAGTATAGTACTCTGCCCGGCAGAGCCTAGTATCAGTAGAAAATCAAGTGTAGTACTTCGCCCGATAGAGCCTAGTATCAGTAGAAAATCAAGTGTGAAATCATCAAAACATCCCATGTCATCATTAGGTTATACCAAAAATGAGCCATCCGGGGCCATGCATGTTTAGGAAAACCATCTATAGTGGCTCACAGCCAAAATCGTAGTAAAACATACAGGGGAAAGAGTTTTCATGGATGATATGCTGGCACACAAATATAAATTAGCCCAGCGACTCACAAACATTTCCTATCAGCCCTGCACAGGCCCAAAAGCTACTCAACAGACATAACCAGCCTAAAAGGATATCTCTATGTCTGGGACTCACGGACATTCCCAAATAACTCACCATCTATGTTCCAAAATCAATACAAGGCCACACAGGACCACAACGGTGATATAAAATACTATACGAATACTACAATTAGCATATGAAATAAATGGACAGAAAAGGCGGAAAAGTTCTGAGGTGCCAACCTAAAACAACCCACCCAAGGATACTAATTAATGCAGTTATAGCCTATATACGTAGAGTCTAGGTAGGGAAAGCCATAACCTACTTTTCATCCGATGAATAGCTGCGGGAATGGCGTTGTCCAGGCTCAAACTGCTCCGAGAAACTCCAAATCACGGAACCACTATCAAAACAATAATCTAAGCGTCAATACAAAGCTAACGGTACCCATATTGCTAATATTTTAGCCGGGTAAAAATCTGAGTCACAAATGGGCCTGTGGGCCCCATAACCCAAAACTGAAAATGAAAAACACACATGTGTTCCTTACCATCCCGGTAGAACATGCTCAAAAATTGAGTGAAAACGGACAACAATTGGGGCTCTAAACAGCCTGCTCAAATCAAGAATTAAAGAAGGAATTTCAAGAAATAATTCCGAAAATTAAACAAAAGAAACTTACCACCACGAGAAGATGAGCTACGGGAGTCAGAACTCATGCAATGCTCAATAGGGCAGATTCTACAAGAATCCCAAGCTCTTGAAAATAAGCAACAATCGAGGATTTAGGAAAATAAGAGAAGAAAAGGTTGGGGAAGAAGACTTACCAATAGCCGAGGGAACATGGATTTTTGATGAGCAAATTATTCCCCAAGTTCAAGAACTAATTTGGAGAAATTTGGTAGAGAGTATTTTTTTTTAGAGTTGGAAAAGTATGAGGAACAATGCTGGAAAAACGAAGGGATCAAAAATATATAGTTGTTGGTCGCTGGTCAGTGCTATTGCGCTAAAGGAGCGCGATCGCGCTGATGGAAAAGTCCCATACCAGTGCTATCACGCTACAGGAGTGTGATTGCACTGAAGAGGAAAAAACAGGTCAGCGCTATCATGCTAAAGGAGCGCGATCGCGCTGAAGGCCACTAGAACCAGAAAAACCAGCAACAGCCAAAACTTCTACGGGGTGTTCCGGACACAATCAAAACTCGATACTCACAAACCAAATATGCTATTTGAGTGGAAACAACATTCTGGACTCAAAGAAATCAATGAAACTTCCATACGAGTTCATTTAGGAAGAATGTTGACCCAAGTCAATACTAGCTAATGCCAACCAAACACCCAAAAATGAGCCCAGCTCATCCGAAACCCGAACCAACTAACTAACTAACATAAAGTCGACATTCCAAAGCTAACAGCACTGACAGAATTTCCATCTGAGGCTGCATTCTCTGAATATTGACCAAAGTCAACCAAACAAGCCCAACTGGCCTGAGAGCATAGAATGAGAGAGAATTCCAAGCTAAAAAGCTCTCGGATGCCGACCAAAGGTCCCTCTAGACCAAAGTCCACGCTTCGGAGCTAAAAAAACTATTGGAATTTGATTCCAAGCACGTTCACCAAGAATGTTTACTGAAGTCAATGATTTCCCAAAGTTAAAAGCTCTAAAACCAGGAATAGACAAAATGACCAAACAAATGGCTCGAGCACCGAACTACCAGTCTCAGCAAGCCATAAATGACTTGGGGCTGCTACAGGCAAGCTCTAATGGTACAAGAAAGGTTAACATGCATAAATGACCGGAAGGGTCATTACAACTTGTATGCTTCATACCAATAAATAATGATCAATTTCTCTCTCAAATTATACAAGGTCAGGAATTAATATTTTTTATCTAATTAGTTTAATGTGTGGTATATGATTAATATATATACCATGATCCATAAAGGTGAATTCCACAAAGAAGATAGATGATATATGTTAGCTTTTCTTACATAAGAGGGAGAGAATAAGCATTTATAAAATATGTTGTGAATTATCATCAGTATGATCCTTATTAAAAAGATAATTCAAGTCAAATGCTAGAGACATTTGCTGACCCAAAATTGATTTCATATTTAGCTACAAATTCTCCTATTGGGTTTCCCTGAAGGACAATGCCTATGGCATGCATGATGCATGGTAGACCAATCGGTTTCAAATGTAATAATCCTCGAAAAGAGGAGAGAAGTAAATGATCATAATAAAGAGGTAATGTGCTCTTGAAGAGCTTATGACATAAAAGTTTATGAAACCTCATGAGATACTCAGGTACCCTAAAAAATATAAACTGATGAGATCTTAATAAGTTATGTCTTATTATGAACAGATACAAATGTGTAATGACCCTTCCGGTCATTTCCACGTTTAAGTTTTGAAGTCAAGCAAATCGACAAAAGTTATCGTAAGACCTTTAACAAATTTTCTGAACTTTGGGTCAAATGTCTCGGAATTTTTCTCCCAATATATAAAGAGTTAGAAGTCCCCCGAAGTACCAAATCGAAGGTCTACGAGTCTAGTTTCCAACGCACAAAACCTCACGTCCAACAGATCTCGGAGTAAAGAGTTATGACTGTTTTACCGCGGACTGTCTGGCAGAAAACGGGTTGTGAACCGGGTCGCGAACCGGGTCGGGTTAAACGCGATTTAAGCCTCGATTTCACGTTTTAAAATGCCATTTCAGTTCTGAAATAGTGATAAAATATAAGGGAGGATCCCGAGAGAATTCTTGAATATAGAAATCGTGCGTAGGCGAATTACGAGCCTAAACTTAAGAACTTTATTAGCATCGTGCGTGTATTTGAAATATTTATTTAAAAGTTGAAATTTGGAAAAAATTATATTATTATTGCCTTTCAAAATATTTTAAAGGTTTATGAAAAATATCTTTGATACGATATAAGTGTCTATGTATTTATTTTATAAGGTTTTTATACTCCGTAATATTTTAACGGAGATAGTAAACTTAGTTACGTTAAAATTTATTATTATAATATAGTAGGTTTTATTCGAAATAATTTTCTATGAATTACGGTATATTTAAAATATTATATTTATTTTACCACGAATTTATGCAATACCCGAGTATATACTTAGCGGGGTGAATTGGTTGCCACCTCCACTTCCACGTGGAAGTGGAGGCATTGTGCAACGAACTAGGCAGCATGTGGTGGCCAGCAAATGTTGGTAAAGGCTGGTAGTAATGTGGTTAGATATAGAAACATTTCCACGTATACATATGACACTGTCCCTTACTACAAACTTTCATTTCATTTTCTCTTCTATCCAAATACTAGCTTATGTGAGCAGATGGATGAAGGAATATTTGGTGGAGAATACATTAATGTTCTTATTTTGCTCTTATATTGAGCACCAAAAAAAAAATCAATTATCTACGTTAAGTTGTTCCATCCCAAATCCGATTCCGATTCTGATTTAGTTTTGGGTTTTCTCAGTGGTTCGAGCTTGGACATCGTTGTTCTAGCAGCTTGTCGTCGGACGACAGGTAGGTTACGGTTTATTTTCCCTAGACTCCGTATATATAAAATAGAATTGTATTAATGGGCATCCTTGGGTTGGTTTATTAGGTTGGTACCACAGACCTCGACCGCTTTATTCATATCCGCCTACTTTTGTTCCTCCGTTGTTTGTAGTATTTATCGATATATTTTATTTATTTACCCTTGTGGTCCTGCGAGGCCTTGTTGACTCTGGAACATAGAAGGTGGGATTTTTGGGAATGTCCGCGAGTCCCGGGCATAGAATTATCCTTCTAGGCTGGTTATGCTTGCTGAGTAGCTGTGGGCCTGTGCAGGGTCGATAGGTTGATTGTGAGCTGCGGGGCAGCCATTGTGTGTGATCATACCATTTCCATGCATATAAAGAGGTTTTATCCACGTTTTACTGTGGTTTTGGCTTCGGGCCTACTGACACTGTTTTCTAAACCTTGCATGGCCCGGGGGGCCCGTTTTGATGGAAATGATTTGGAAATGGTTGATTTCACTTGTGGAGATTTTTGGGCAAGAAAGTAAAATTATGTTTAAAATCATCAGTTTTATGATTATCGCTAGACTCGGCAGGGCCGGGGTGCTAGTTGAGTTTTCTTGTTACTTGAGATGATTTTAGCCTCGGTTGGACCGAGCACCTGAGATGACTTTTTACTGTTTAGACCCGGCTACGCCGGGCACCCTTGGAGGGGTTTTTGAGATATTTCCTACTATTTTAGTCCTGGACAGGGTCTGGGCATGCATATTCGAGACTGGGTCTCTATCTTGATATCGAGACTGGGTCTCTATCTTGATACATGTTCTGATACTGAGTTTGAGTATGGGGTCTGGGACCTCCATGGACCTTGCTATCCGGGCAAGGGGCTACGGGCTGCGTGTGCGGAAAGAGGGGTATACGGGAGAGTAGAGGTATACGGGCAGAGTCCTTCCATGGAACCTACCTGCTGGGCCGGATCGGCGCCGGAGGAGGTACATACAGAGATACTATGGCACTTGAGATCTTCATGCATCATATCATTCATGGTTCGAGGTTCCACCTTGTTTGCTGTTTGCTGATTGTACGCTCCGGTAGTATGGGATGCCGGAGGGTTTGTTTTCACTTGTTTGTGTTCCTCGGTTGTATGGGCGGCCGTGGGACTGTAGGTAGACTTTTGCTTTTAACTTATAGAATTGTTCTTTATTATGGATAAGTATGAGATTGTGTGATTAGTTGAGTTTGATTCATGTCTCTGAGCATGCCTATTGTTACTCTTTCTCTCTTCTTCTTACACTTGAGGTTACCGGTATACCGTCCATTTCGTAAACGTATTTTGTATACACTGTTGTTGCAAGGACCCCAGGTGCGTTATTTCTTACTTTCACCTGTGCCTATGGTGTGTATATTCTTCTTACTAGCCTCACATGTGGTTCTGTTGGTTTTCCTCTGGGCTAGTTCCTGTGTACCTTTCATTGATTTCTGTGACTACTTGCTTCTATTCTGTCTATTACTGCGCTTTTATCTTATATGTGCCCAGTCGGCCTATGATACCTACTGGGTACCTTATGCTTCGCATTTGGTGCTCACCCCTACCCCCTGCATCTTTGGGTGCAGATCCTAGCGTGGGCCATCGCCGATAGATCGTTGTGATTCATGCTTTGAGATCTGTTGGAGAGTACTTCAGGCTGAGGGTGAGCTCTTGGCGATCGGAGCTTAGCTTTAGTTTATCTTTTGCTTCATGTACTCTATTACCATTCAGAGACATCTGTATATATATCTTTTGGTTTATTTGCACTCCATGTATATAGTTTGGCTCTGTACTATGATACCAGGTCTTGGGGTTGAGTTAATTTCCGCATATGTATATGTATATACTCCTGTTATCTATTTTATTCGTCTTGTTCCCTTATTTGCTAGATAGTAGCCCATTACTAACCGTTCTGGGCTACGGGGATTAGTTCACCTACCGGGGGTTGTAGGTGCCATCATGACCGAGAAATTGGGTCATGACAACTTGGTATCAGAGCTTTAGGTTCACCGGTGTCATCGGTATAGGAGCCAATGTCTAGTAGAGTCCTGCGGATCGAGGCGGAGACGTCCGTACTCAATCTTTGGGAGGCTACAGTGACATTTTAGGAAATTTGACTCTTTCATTGCCTATGTGTCGTGCGTACAACCCTTGAAGTTTCTGGAAATCTCATTTATTCTACTTCATTCTTCCGCAGATGGTTCGTACGAGATCATCGGCATCACGCAAAGATGAGCCTCCCACTCCAGCTAGGGGTCGAGGACGCCCTCGAACAGTGGCACCTGCTGGGGTGGAGATAGAGCCCGAGCAGCATGTGGTTCAGGGGGCAGCTCAGGTACCACTAGCTCCAGTTCCAGCTCCAGTACCCACTTCTGTGCCAGCTTCAGCTGCAGCTCAGTCTCCAGATATTCGGGGATTAGTATTGCAGCTTTTGGGTGTGATTGGAGAGCGGCCTTCTGAGGTAGCGCAGACATCCGCTCAGGGGGAAGCCCTGGGTGCACAGAGCTCAGGAGCGCAGCCTGCTACTATGGCTCCCCGTGCGGAGGTTATTCCGGTTTCATCTGTTGCACAGCCTCTTGCTCCTCGCCCAGCTATGACAGAGTCAGAGCAGAAGGCGTTGGGTAGGTTTTTGAGGTTAGCACCTCCGAGGTTCGCTGGTACTCCTGGACAGGATCCACATGACTTTATTACTACCTGTGAGGAGATGTTGCATCATCTGGGTTTGTTGGAGACTCACGGGGTTGTATACTACCTACCAGTTGGAGGGCCCAGCGAAGTTATGGTGGAGGGCTCAGGTTGCTTGTAGACCACTGTCGTCACCTCCTTTGACCTGGTCTGAGTTTTATGAGGCCTTTATGGCCAAGTTCCTACCCCAGAGTGATCGGGAGCGTCGCAGGGAGCAGTTTACTCACCTTGTACAGGGGTCTACGACTATCTCGGAGTATGAGACCCATTTTCATCAGCTAGCACCGTTTGGAGCTATGATCATCCCTACCGAGGCAGATAGGATTCGCAGATTTGTATAGGGGTTGAGGCCAAAGATCAGGCAGCCAGCTGAGATATTGATTGCCAGTGGTCGGTCATTCCAGGCTATTGTAGACTATGCCCGCATTGTGGAGGACTTACAGCGACATGATCAGGGGTCCAGAGATAAGAGGCCTCGACATCAGGGTGTCTATAGTGGTTCCAGATATGGCGGTAGAGGTCCTAGCCAGTGGAGTCGGAGTTATCAGCCACAGCAGTACCAGGGTCAGTCCAGCCGACCGGTTCAGGCTTCTCTTCAGACTTTCGATAGTACCCAGTTCGAGCAGGGTCAGGGCAGCCATCAGGGCTATAGCGGCCAGTCTTCGAGGGGTATAGTTTCTGGGGCATCAGGTCGTGGTGGTCATTCAGGATTTGCGGGTTCATCTCGACTGAGTAGGCCGTCAGGGGCTTGTTTTACTTGTGGTGCGATAGGTCACTTTGCTAAAGATTGCCCTCAGCAGGGTACAGTTCAGTTAGCCGAGCCTTTACGAGTAGTTCAGCCACCAACTAGAGGGGGTGGTCGTCAGAGTAGAGGTAGTGCTCCACGAGGCAGAGCAGGTGGTAGGGATGGCGGTCGGGCAGGTGGAGGTCGTCGTCAGATTTACGCGGTCCCTAGGAGACCAGAGGCAGAGGCCTCAGATGCTGTGATTACAGGTACGATTTCTGTGTGCCATCAGTCTGCTATGGCTTTATTTGATCCTGGATCCACTTGTTCATATGTATCTGCCTACTTTGTGCCTTGTTTGGGGTTGGCTAGTAAGCCATTATCTGTTCCTGTTTCTGTTTCGACCCCAGTAGGAGATTCTTTAGTAGTGGATCGGATTGTGAGATCTTGTATGTTATCTATTGGTGATTCAGAGACTTGGGGTGATTTGATGATTCTTGATATGCTAGATTTTGATGTGATACTGGGCATGGACTGGTTATCCCCTCACCGTGTGGTTTTGGATTGTTATGCCAAGACCATTACCATAGCTGTGCCCGGTGTATCCCCGGTTGTGTGGCAGGGTTCTGTTAGCCATGCACCATCTGGGATCATCTCTTGTCTTCGAGCTAGGAAGTTGATTTCCCGTGGGTGTTTAGCTTATCTAGCATATGTCCGAGATGTTAGTGCTGACCCCACTTCTTCTGAGTCTGTTCCTGTGGTTAGAGACTTCCTCGATGTATTTCCTACCGACCTGCCAGGCCTTCCACCTGAGAGAGATATTGATTTCGCTATTGAGCTAGAGCCGGGCACTAGGCCCATTTCTATTTCTCCTTACCGTATGGCTGCTGCTGAGTTGAGGGAGCTTAAGGAGCAGCTCCAGGATCTGTTAGCTAAGGGGTTTATTAGACCTAGTGTGTCACCGTGGGGTGCTCCTGTTCTCTTCGTGAAGAAGAAGGATGGGTTCGATGCGCATGTGTATTGATTATCGACAGCTGAATAGGGTGACAGTGAAGAATAGGTATCCGATGCCGAGGATTGATGATTTGTTTGACCAGCTTCAGGGTTCAGTCGTGTTTTCAAAGATTGATCTGAGGTCTGGCTACCATCAGTTGAGGATTAGGGCGGAGGACATCCCTAAGACAGCATTCAGGACACGTTATGGCCATTATGAGTTCCTGGTGATGTCTTTTGGGTTGACTAATGCCCCCCGCAGCCTTTATGAACTTGATGCACAGGGTTCTTGGGCCGTATTGGACTCATTTTGTGATAAGTTTTTATAAGACGACATCTTAGTATAACTCGCGTAGTAGAGATGAGCATGAAGCAGCACTTGAGGGTTATCTCCAGCTTTGAGCAGATCATCGGCTTTATGCCCAAGTTCTCAAAGTGCGAGTTTTGGCTTGAGTCAGTTTGCAATTCCTAGGGCACGTGGTGTCCTAAGGATGGCGATTAGGGTTGAATCCGGAAGATTTCAAGCGGTTTGTGAGTGGCCTAGACCACTACTGTTACTGAGGTTCGCAGCTTTATTGGGTTAGCGGGTTACTACAGACGGTTCATTGAGGGATTTTCTTCCATAGCAGCACCCTTGACTATGCTGACTAGGAAGGATATCCCATTTCAGTGGTCGGATCAGTGTGAGGATAGCTTCCAGAGGCTTAAGGCCTTATTGACTTCAGCTCCAGTTTTGACTTTGCCGGTTGAGGGTCAGAGCTTCTCCGTGTATTGTGATGCTTCTGGGGTTGGTCTTGGTTGTGTGTTGATGCAGCAGGGTCGAGTAATAGCATATGCGTCGAGGCAGCTGAAGGTTCACGAGCGCAACTACCCCACTCATGACTTAGAGTTGGCGGCGGTAGTTTTCGCGCTCAAGATCTGGAGGCATTACCTATATGGAGTTCACTGTGATATCTTCACCGATCACCGCAGTCTTCAGTATATCACGAGTCAGCGGGAGTTGAACTCGAGGCAGAGGAGATGGGTCGAGTTACTGAAGGACTATGACTTCACTATTCTGTATCATCCGGGCAAGGCAAACGTGGTAGCGGATGCTTGAGTCGGAAAGACAGTGAGTATGGGTAGCCTAGCTTCTCTTTCAGTTTCAGAGCGACCGTTGGCCTTGGACATTCAGTCCTTGGCTAACCGTCTGGTTAGGCTTGACTTGTCGGATCCTAGCAGAGTTCTCGCCAGTATTGAGGTTCGTTCTACTTTGATTGATCAGATTCAGAGCCGTCAGTTTGAGGATCAGCAGTTGTGTGACCTTCGTGATCGGGTTTCTCAGGGTGAGACCAGTCGGGCTACTCTAGATTCAGATGGGGTTCTGAGGTTTGATAGTCCTTTGTGTTCCAAGGGTTAGTGATTTGATTCAGTTGATACTTCGTGAGGCACATTGTACTAGATACTCCATTCACCCTGGCACAGCGAAGATGTATAGAGACTTGAGGCAGCTTTACTGGTGGAGTGGTATGAAGCGGGATATAGCGGAGTTTGTATTTCGGTGCTTGAACTGTCAGCAGGTTAAGTTCGAGCACATGAGACCTGGTGGATTGATGCAGCGACTTTCCATTCCTGAGTGGAAGTGGGAAGGGATTACCATGGACTTCGTTGTTGGTTTACCTCGTACTTCTCAGAGGTTTGATTCCATATGGGTGATTGTTGATAGGCTGACCAAGTCAGCACATTTCTTGCCAGTTCAGACTTCTTATGGCGCAGAGAGGTTAGCTCAGATCTACCTTCGTGAGATGGTTCGGTTGCACGGGGTCCCAGCTTCTATCATTTCAGACCGCGGCACCCAGTTTACATCTCAGTTCTGGAGGGCTATTCAGCGAGATTTGGGTACAGAGGTTCATCTTAGTACCGCTTTTCACCCTCAGACAGATGGCCAGTCCGAGAGGACCATTCAGATTCTGGAAGACATGCTTCGAGCCTGTGTTCTTGACTTTGGAGGTTCTTGGGATCAGTTTGTTCCCTTGGCAGAGTTTTGCTTATAATAACAGCTTCCATTCGAGTATCGGCATGGCACCTTTTGAGGCTTTGTATGGCAGGCGTTGCAGATCACGGTAGGTTGGTTTGATGGTTTTAGTGCTGGGCCACAGAGCACAGATTTGCTTCGAGATTCCTTAGACCGAGTCTGAGTGATTCAGGACAGACTTCGGGCAGCTCAGAGCAGGCAGAAGAGTTATGCTGATCGTAGGCTTCGTGCCTTGGAGTTTAGTGTCGGTGACTTGGTGTTTCTCCATGTATCGCCCATGAAGGGCGTGATGAGATTTGGTAGGCGGGGCAAGCTTAGCCCCAGGTACATTGAGCCGTTTGAGATTCTGCAGAGGGTTGGTGGCGTTGCCTATCAGTTAGCCTTACCTCCGATGTTTTCAGCATACATCCGGTATTTCATGTCTCGATGTTGCGTCGGTATGTCCCAGATGAGTCTCATGTATTGCAGTGGGATTCAGTTCAGTTGGATAAGGGTTTAGCCTTTGTTGAGGAGCCGACAGCTATTTTGGCCAGAGATGTCAGGAGATTGAGGTCTCGAGAGATCCCGGTTGTTAAGATTCAGTGGAGGCACCGTCCAGTCGAGGAGGCTACCTGGGAGACCGAGAGAGATATGCGGGCCCAGTATCCACAGCTGTTTGAGCCTTTAGGTACCCCCTTGACCTTGACTTTCGAGGACGAAAGCCCTTTTTAGTAGTGGATGATGTAATGACCCTTCCGGTCATTTCCACGTTTAAGTTTTGAAGTCAAGCAAATCGACAAAAGTTATCGTAAGACCTTTAACAAATTTTCTGAACATTGGGTCAAATGTCTCGGGACTTTTCTCCCAATATATAAAGAGTTAGAAGTCCCCCGAGATACCAAATCGAAGGTCTACGAGTCTAGTTTCCAACGCACAAAACCTCACGTCCAACTGATCTCGGAGTAAAGAGTTATGACTGTTTTACCGCGGACTGTCTGGCAGAAAACGGGTTGCGAACCGGGTCGCGAACCGGGTAGGGTTAAACGCGATTTAAGCCTCGATTTCACGTTTTAAAATGCCATTTCAGTTCCGAAACAGTGATAAAATATAAGGGAGGATCCCGAGAGAATTCTTGAATATCGAAATCGTGCGTAGGCGAATTACGAGCCTAAACTTAAGAACTTTATTAGCATCGTGCGTGTATTTGAAATATTTATTTAAAAGTTGAAATTTGGAAAAAATTATATTATTATTGCCTTTCAAAATATTTTAAAGGTTTATAAAAAAAAATCTTTGATACGATATAAGTGTCTATGTATTTATTTTATAAGGTTTTTATACTCCATAATATTTTAACGGAGATAGTAAACTTAGTTACGTTGAAATTTATTATTATAATATAGTAGATTTTATTTGAAATAATTTTCTATGAATTACGGTATATTTAAAATATTATATTTATTTTACCACGAATTTATGCAATACCCGAGTATATACTTAGCGGGGTGAATTGGTTGCCACCTCCACTTCCACGTGGAAGTGGAGGCATTGTGCAACGAACTAGGCAGCATGTGGTGGCCAGCAAATGTTGGTAAAGGCTGGTAGTAATGTGGTTATATATAGAAACATTTCCACGTATACATATGACACTGTCCCTTACTACAAACTTTCATTTCATTTTCTCTTCTATCCAAATACTAGCTTATGTGAGCAGATGGATGAAGGAATATTTGGTGGAGAATATATTAATGTTCTTATTTTGCTCTTATATTGAGCACCAAAAAAAAAAATCAATTATCTACGTTAAGTTGTTCCATCCCAAATCCGATTCCGATTCTGATTTAGTTTTGGGTTTTCTCGGAGTGGTTCGAGCTTGGACATCGTTGTTTCAGCAGCTTGTCATCGGACGACAGGTAGGTTACGGTTTATTTTCCCTAGACTCCGTATATATAAAATAGAATTGTATTAATGGGCATCCTTGGGTTGGTTTATTAGGTTGGTACCACAGACCTCGACCGCTTTATTCATATCCGCCTACTTTTGTTCCTCCGTTGTTTGTAGTATTTGTCAATATATTTTATTTATTTACCCTTGTGGTCCTGTGAGGCCTTGTTGACTCTGGAACATAGAAGGTGGGATTTTGGGAATGTCCGCGAGTCCCGGGCATAGAATTATCCTTCTAGGCTGGTTATGCTTGCTGAGTAGCTGTGGGCCTGTGCAGGGTCGATAGGTTGATTGTGAGCTGCGGAGGCAGCCATTGTGTGTGATCATACCATTTCCATGCATATAAAGAGGTTTTATCCACGTTTTACTGTGGTTTTGGCTTCGGGCCTACTGACACTGTTTTCTAAACCTTGCATGGCCCGGGGGGCCCGTTTTTGATGGAAATGATTTGGAAATGGTTGATTTCACTTGTGGAGATTTTTGGGCAAGAGAGTAAAATTATGTTTAAAATCATCAGTTTTATGATTATCGCTAGACTCGGCAGGGCCGGGGTGCTAGTTGAGTTTTCTTGTTACTTGAGATGATTTTTAGCCTCGGTCGGACCGAGCACCTGAGATGACTTTTTACTGTTTAGACCCGGCTACGCCCGGGCACCCTTGGAGGGGTTTTTGAGATATTTTCCTACTATTTTTAGTCCTGGATAGGGTCTGGGCATGCATATTCGAGACTGGGTCTCTATCTTGATATCGAGACTGGGTCTCTATCTTGATACATGTTCTGATACTGAGTTTGAGTATGGGGTCTGGGACCTCCATGGACCTTGCTATCCGGGCCAAGGGCTACGGGCTGCGTGTGCCGGAAGAGGGGTATACGGGGGAGTAGAGGTATACGGGCAGAGTCCTTCCATGGAACCTACCTGCTGGGCCGGATCGGCGCCGGAGGAGGTACATACAGAGATACTATGGCACTTGAGATCTTCATGCATCATATCATTCATGGTTCGAGTTCCACCCTTGTTTGCTGTTTGCTGATTGTACGCTCCGGTAGTATGGGATGCCGGAGGGTTTGTTTTCACTTGTTTGTGTTCCTCGGTTGTATGGGCGGCCAAGGGACTGTAGGTAGACTTTTTCTTTTTACTTACAGAATCGTTCTCTATTATGGATAAGTATGAGATTGGTATGATTAGTTGAGTTGATTCATGTCTCTGAGCATGCCTATTATTACTCTTTCTCTCTTCTTCTTACACTTGAGGTTACCGGTATACCGTCCATTTCGTAAACGTATTTTGTATACACTGTTGTTGCAAGGACCCCAGGTGCGTTATTTCTTACTTTCACCTGTGCCTATGGTGTGTATATTCTTCTTACTAGCCTCACATGTGGTTCTGTTGGTTTCCCTCTGGGCTAGTTCCTCTGTACCTTTCGTTGATTTCTGTGACTACTTGCTTCTATTCTGTCTATTACTGCACTTTTATCTTATATGTGCCCAGTCGGCCTATGATACCTACTGGGTACCTTATGCTTCGCATTTGGTGCTCACCCCTACCCCCTGCATCTTTGGGTGCAGATCCTAGCATGGGCCATCGCCGATAGATCGTTGTGATTCGTGCTTGGAGATCTGTTGGAGAGTACTTCAGGCTGAGGGTGAGCTCTTGGCGATCGGATCTTAGCTTTAGTTTATCTTTTGCTTCATGTACTCTATTACCATTCAGAGACATCTGTATATATATAGTTTTGGTTTATTTGCACTCCATGTATATAGTTTGGCTCTGTACTATGATACCAGGTCTTGGGGTTGGTTTAGTTTCCGCATATGTATATATTTATATACCTGTTATCTATTTTATTCGTCTTATT